>RJWM01031726.1:0-22152 GCA_004363535.1 Dasyprocta punctata | reverse complement strand
CCATTTACTTATGGGGCGGGGGCAGTGGCTTGGCCCTTTTTGTTTCCCACCCCACACACCGGCTGGCTCACGGGAGGGAGTTGGCTTCTTGTTTCTTCTGGCCCACATGGCTGCTGTTGTCTCACAGGAAGGGGTTGGCTTCTTGGTTCTCCTCTTGGCCCACATTATTTTCTTTTCTTATTTACCATTCCAGAGGATATGGAAGTAGAAATGAGGACATTCTATACTAAAAACCTCTTCTTATGATTAGTTGAATTCAGATGTCTAAACTTGTTCATTTTCTTTTTTTCTTATTATTTTTTCAGCTGTGGAGTATAATATTAAAAACAAAATCAATTACAGTAAACTTTTCTCTATCCAGAATCCTTTAAAATGAGTTGAGTCTTTTTTTTCCCTAGAGAGTAGCAGCTTTATGTTTACTTTTTTCTCATTAAAATTTTTTGTATTATTAAGATATCTTAAATGACCAGAAAAATATGGAGAATAATGCAATGAATACCCAATTCCTAGTCTTATATTAACATTTTGATGTGTTTGCTTTGTACACACACGTATATAATGTGCGTGCGTGTTTATATAGAATTAAAAAAATTTTAGCCGGGTGTGGTGGTGCACGCCTTTAATCCCAGCACTCGGGAGGCTGAGGTAGGCAGAGCGTTGTGGGTTCGAGGCTGGCTTGGGCTACAACGCGAGCGCAAGGCCGGCCTGAGCTACATAGTGCGACCCTGCCTCAAAAAACCAGGGCTGGGAGTTTGGCTCAGTGCCTTAAGCGCCTGCCCTGGCAGGCATGAGGTTGTGAGTTCAATCCCCGGGGCCGAAAAAAAAAAAAAAAAAAAAAAAAGAATTAAAAAAATTTTAAAATAAGCTTTAAAGAATATTAAAAAAATAGTCTACATTTTCACTGGATTATAAGTTCAGAGATCTTGCTGTCTGGTCATTGCTCTTTTATGCCTAGAATAGTGCCTAGTAAATAGCAGGCCCCAAGTAAAATTAGTTAGTGTATCTTTTCCAGTAGTCTTTGCCTCCTTTTTTTTTTTTTTTTTTTTTTTTTTTTTTTTTTTTTTTTTGGTTCTAGGAATTGAGCCTAGGGAGTACTGACCTACCTCTTCTAGCCCTTTTTAAATTTGGAGATAGGATGGGTCTGGGTGAATTTCCCAGGTTGGCCTTGAACTTGCTGTCCTCCTGCCTCAGCCTCCTCATGTCCCTTTTTCTGCAGGTGTGACATTGACATGTTACCAGCCATCAATACAAATGTTGCTTGACAAAGATGGCCCTCAAGGAACTTCTAATGCCTGATGCAGAACAAATGCAAAAATAGTTGCTATAGAGACCAATTTGTTTGCTCTCAATTTGTAGAGCACAGAATGACAGTTTACTGAAAGTCAGCAATGGGATGACATTGAAGGAGCAGGGGTCGGGGAGTGCTTTCCAGGCTGATAGGACAGTTGAACTTGAGCTCAGCAATAGCAGCAGTGTGTATGGAGATGAAAACTAGGCAGATTAGTGCTTCCTGAGCTCTGTTATCAGAGGGAAGTATCAAGAGACTACAGTGCCTAGAGAACAGGGTAGTTGAACCTTTGCAACATAAATTAGGGAATACTAGATCTTAAATGGCACAGGATAACATACATGATGGAAAACTGGCATCTGGAAGCAAATGATAATATTGCGATATGTTAAGAAATACATATTTGGTACCAGACCAGGTGTGTTGGTTCATACCCATTTGTTACCTCAGCACTCTGAGCAATTTAAGTGACTGAGACCCTGTCTTTAAAAAAAAAAACAACAAAAAAACTGGGAATGTAGCTCTGTGTGAAGGGTGCAGTCCTCCAAAATCCGAGCCAGCCAACCAACCAACCGTATTTGGTTTCTGCTCCTGATTTCTGGTATGCAACTCCTAAACCCTCCTAAATCTACAGTTATGAGGGTCTTTTATATGTTAATGAGTGACTGGTGGCTAGTCCCTAGCCCCTTCCCAGTTTCAGGATAAGAGCTGAGCATGGGAGGATTAGAACTTTGGAATTTTCAGTCTGCTATCTGCCCACCAACCTTCAGAAAGGAAGAGAAACTAAAAATTGAGTTGAAGATTTAATCAGTAGTGTCTATAAGTGAGGCTTTCTACTGAAGCTTTCATAAGAACCCAAAAGCCGAGGGTTTGGAGAGCTTCCAGTCAGCTGAACACGTGGGTGTTGTGGGGAGCAGGGTTCCCGCAGAGGGCATGGAAGAAGCTTCAAGCCTGTTACTCATCCTTTGCCCTATGCATGTCTTCCATCTAGATGTTCATCTGTATGTTTTGTGATGTCTTTCATCATAAATCAATACACATAAGTATTTCCCTGAGTTCTGAGAGCCATTCCAGGAAATTAATGATGGTTGAGGAAAGGGTTTTGGTAACCACTTATGGTTAGTCAGAAGCTCAGTAAGGCAACCTAGGGCTTGTGACTGATGTTCGTAGTGGGGAGCAGACTTGGGACTGAGCCCTTAATTGATGGGGTACTGTCATTGGTAGGTAGTGCCAGAGTTGATGTAGCAGACACCCAGCTGGTGTCAACTGGAGAATTGCTTGCCGCACATGTAGTGTCAGGAGAGTTGTATAGAGTGGTGAATGTAAGTAGGAAAACTCTGGTTTTTCCTTGTCTCTATACTGACCGTTCTGGGTTAAAGTTTCCTTCCTCTTTTTTTCTGGCTGTGTGAAGTATGATTAGCTTCTCCAGCCACTGAGCTCCAGGTCTTGTGGGAATGCATTCTTACTGGCTACTGAGAGGTTAAATGTGGATTTGAGTTCTTGCCTAAGCATTCCGTGTTTCTTACAAGGTCCTTCTGCTTGTGGAGAGTTGAAATAGGCAGCTAAATGATGGGAACTTTTTTTTTTTTGGTCTTTTTAAGACAGGGTCTTGCTATGCAGTTCAGACTGTCCTTGCACTCACTTTGTAGCCCAGGCTGGTCTCAAATTTGCAGTGATTCTCCTGCCTCAGCCTCCTGAGTGCTGGAATTACAGGCAGGCACCACCATGCCTGGCATTTTTTTCTTTTTCTTTTTCTTTTGGTCTGATGAGAGCATTTTGGTCAGTTCCAAGTGTACAAAGTCATGTGCAAAGTGACACAAGTACAAAGCAAACTCATCCTGCCCTCCAACTCTGTTTCTCCCTGAATCCTGTGAAAAAGTTTGCCGTCCTGTCAGACATCAAGACAGAACCACGAATCATTTGCCTTTCCACTTACCCCTATGACCATCCTGTCTTCAAAGAAGGCTCCTTTCGCCTTTGATTATCTCTGGTGCTCATTCATGTTCCAGTCCTCATTACTTGCCACATGGCCACTCACTTCATTCTCTTCTCCCCGTTGCTGTCCCACTCTTCTTTCTAAGCTATAAGGATGATTACGGAAGTTCTCTCATAGAAACGTGTCTGAGGTTCCCAGGATCCACAGGAGAAAGCCCTAGTGTCTTTGTTGGACAATGAATCTCTGTCTTTTGTCCCTTGTGATGATTGTGTCTACCTTATCTACCTTCCTTTTCTTATGGTTTCTTACTGCCTGTCCTCCTTCCACTTAGGATGCTTTCCCCCTGCTTCTCTCCTACATTTTCTTCTCTTTTTCTAAACTCAGCTCTTTTTTATATTAGCTATTTGGCTGTTTAACTGCCTCCAGAGTGGACATGCTTCAAGACACAACTTGTTCTGTTTAAAAACAAAACAAAACAAAACTGCCCTTTAGTGCCTACCATGAGTCTGACACATAGAAAGCTCTCAGAAAGATTAGTAGAATATAAATGGGTGAGAAATGACTTTTTATCTTCCTGCAGCCAGGAAGACTGAAGCTGAATAACAGAATCATTCTCTTTCACTGCCTTTTTATCTCTGTCAGTTGCTATTTGGGACAGAGCTGAAGGGTTTATCACATTTCAGTTGGTCATCTTGGGAATATTACAAACTTCAAGCAATTTCCTTGCTTTACAAACTAATAAAATGACAAGAAAAAACTCTTAGTGCTTCTTAAATTGTGTACTTTTCATTTTATTAATTCCTTTAAAGATGAGGGTTTTTTTTTTCATTCTAGAATTCCAGAGTCTTTGCATTGAGTGATGTAGGACAAAAAATGACTCACCAGCTCTTAGCAATCATATTAATTTCCAGGAATTGCTGAATTTTGAAAAGTGCAGCCTGTTTATTTATTTATTTTTTTTTTGAGTTTCGGATCAGGCCCAGGACTCTACACTGAGCTACACCTCCCACCTTATTTTACAGTATTATTTTGAGTTACCGTTTGGCTAACCTGCCCAGGCTGGATTCGAACTTATAATCCTTGGCTGCCTTAGCATCCCAACTAGCTGGGATTACAGGTGTGTGCCACCATCCCTGGCTAAAATTGCAGCTTTGGGTGTGGGCTATTGGAGTGAAACTATTCCTACATGTTTTGTTGAATTCTATTAACAGAAAAGATGAAGGTAGAGTTAGATTGAAAATCCAACTAAGATACTCAGTATGCAAATTACAGTTGGTAGCCTTGCTACTTTTTTTATTTTTTTATTTTTTTTGCAGCCTCTGCGTTGATCCCTGGAAAGTCTAAATAGTTTTGTTCACATTTTGTTATCCTTTTTGAGTATTTCAGTGTTTGATCCTTGTGTTATTGCAGGGCCTACCCATGCTACCTTGGCTTCCCTGATGTGATAGACTGGTATTCCGAGGTGCCGCTCTTTTCTGTGCTGTTGTTTACTCTCACTCCTGTCACCTTAGCATTGAAAACACTTGAATACATTTCTCATTATTTTTTCTTTTATGACATTTGTGCAGATGTATTTAATTTAATTTAATTTTTATTTATTTATTTTTTGAGACAGGAACTCATTATGCAGTTCAGGCTGGCCTTGAGCTCACTTTGTAGCCCAGGCTGGTCTCAAACTTGCAATGATCCTCCTGCCTCAGCCTCTCGAGTACTGGGATTACAGGTGTGTGCCACATGCCCAGTGAATTTTTTCCATAACTGAGTATTTCTACATACTTGTTTTGCTCTCTTCTTAGATTCAATATTTTAAGACCAAGTCAACTTTAAAATGTTTGTAGCAGGAATGGACCTTCAAAATAATTTGCTTTGTTGCCTCATTTTAGAGATAGATTAACCAAAGCTCAGGGAGTTGAAATAGTTTGCGTATTCCAGTCACTTAGTTGATAAAATTGGGTAGAAACCAAGGTTTTTGACCCTTAGACCCTCTCATAGTTTCTACTAACTTGTCTTCACACTGACTCATGAGGGTCTCCTGTCTCATTATTTTTGGCCAGGAACTTCTTTTCTTTCCTTTCTCACAAATTCATTAAGATTTATGAATTCTTTCAGATTTACTTGGTGTTAGTGGGGTATGAACCTAGGGCCTTACTCTGAGCTACATGCTGAGCCCTTTAAAACTTTTTGTTGCTTTTTCCTAAATTTTAAGTTGCTGTCTTGCCTAGTTACCTACCTCAGCTTCCTAGAGTGCTGGGATTACAGGCATTTGCCACCACGCCCAGATTTTTAAATGCTTTTTGTTTTTTTTTTCAATTTAAAAAATTTTCCAATAGTAAAATTCACTTTTGAAGGGTATATAGTTATGTTGTAATTTACACTGCTGTACCAAGAATACAGTAGGCTAGGTGGCTTAACTGCAAACATCTACTTTTCACAACTTGGTTGCCTGGAAGTCCAAGGTCAGGGTGCAGCTCGCATGATTGGGTTCTGGTAAAGGTTCTGCTCCTGGTTCACAAACTGAGATCATCTTACCCTCTTCATGTATGTCTTTTCTTGTAAGAACTAAGAATTGCATTTTATCATATCTCATTGTGGCATAATGGCCTTCAAATACCATGACATTTGGGATTAGGGTTTCAACATACACATTTTGGAGGAATACAAGCCCTTAGTTCATGGCAAAGGTTTGTGAATGTCAGTGTGTACATTCATGTAACCACCACCACAAACAGCATATGGAACCGTTCCATCACCTCTCACATTTTCTAGTACTGTCTATTTGCAGTCAAAGCTTCTCTTTGCCTGAACTGCTGTTAACACTGATCTGTTCTCTGTCTTTGTAGTTTTACCTTTTCTAGGATAGCATATAAGTTGAATTATAGAGACTATAACTTTTTTTAGATTAGCTTCTTTCACTTAGAATAATTCAATTGAGACTTATCCATGTTGTTGTGTGCATCAGTGATTTGTTCATTAGAAATATTTGGTATTATTCTGTGGTGTGGATATACCACAGTTTGTTCACCCATTATATTCCCACCAATGAAGTGTGAGGGTCTTAGATGATCTGCAGTTTTGCCAGCATTTGATGTTACTGGTTTTTTAAAGTTGAGCCATTGTGTGAAACTATACCCATCTTTCTCTTTTTGTACTAAAATAAAATAAAAATGTATCAAAGACCTAGATATTGAAAAAGAAACAATATGCTAGAAGATAAAATAGATAAAGCTCAACACATAGGCATAGGCAAAGACTGAACAGAACCCCAGCTTGTAAGAATCAATAAATGGGATTAATATCAAGTTAAAAAACTTCTGTACAGCAAAAGAAACAACCAACAGGGCTGAGGATTTAGCTCAGCAGCACAGTTCCTGCCTGGCAAGCATGAGGTCATGAGTTCGATCCCCAGTACCAAAACAAAACAAAATGAAAACAAAAACAAAAACAAAACAAAACAAAACAAAACAAAACAAAACAAAACAAAACCAACCAGCAGAGTGAAGTGATGATCTGCAGAATGTGAAAAAAGTTTTGCCTTGGACAGAAGACTAATATTTAAAACATATAAGGAACTAAAAAAAATACATAAACTAATACATGAAAAAATGTTCAGCGTCTTTGGCCATTAGAGAAATGCAAATCAAAACAACACTGACATTTCATCTTCCTCCAGAAAGAGTGGCTATCATCACAGACTCAGCAAACAAATGCTAAGGCTTAGTGTGGTGGTGCACACCTGTAATTCCAGTGCTTAGGAGTCTAAGGCGGGAGAATTGCTGTGAGTTCCAGTCTGGCCTGGGCTACAAAGTGAGTTCAAAGCCAGCCTGAAATGCGTAGTGAAACCCTTTCTCAAAAAGACCTCCCCCCAGCAAAATAAATAAATAAATAAAAGTTAAAAACTAATGCTGGTGAGGTTGTGGGCAGAGTAGAGGGAGGACCTCTTCTACATTGTTAGTGTGAATGTGAACTAGTACAACCACTATGGAAATTAGTATGGAGTTTCCTCAAAAAACTAGAAATTCCATTCAGACCAGCCTTTCCTCTTCTAGGCATCGTCCTGAAAGAGTTACTGACATCATATTACATTTTATTCATATATTTTTCAACCACCTTATGAGTTCTCATTTTATGAACATGCCCACAATTTCCAGCCCTAATCTGCTGTTGAGGACCCTCTAGGGATTTTTCAGGTCATTTGCTAGTTTGAATAATGCTGCCATTTATATCTTAGTGCTTGTTCCCTGGTACACAGAGACAAAAGTTTCTGTAGGGTGTACACCTAGGAGAGGAGAGCTGGGCTTGGGATTGCACATGTCCAACTTCTCTCAGTAATGCCAAACTGTTTTCCAAAGTGGTCATGTACAATTGACTCTTCAGCTGCCTTTCCAGTCTCTCTCCAAATAAGTGCCATGCTTGTCTTGCTAATTACAAGGAAAGCTTTCAGCCAACAAAAGGGAAAGCTTTTCCTCTTTGCAATATCACTACTACAAATTAATAGTACTCTAAAGCAGTGACCTAGACAGCTGGAACATGTTAGGCACAGGATATGGTATGTTAGAATAATGATGCAACCTCAGCCAAACCCATACAGTGTCCACATGCATAAGCCAAATTTGACTTGTACACCTATGGTAATTTCACAAACTGTTTTCTTTCTAATGGATTCACATACTAAATCCCTACCCTAATTCTATCATCTCAAATGGGGAAAAATGAACTCACATGAAGCTGGCCAAATTTAAACTTAAAGCAGGAGAGTTAATCATCTCTTTTTTTTAAACAGAGGTGATTGTATTATGTTTTCACCTATAAGATTAAAGTGAAATTTTTATTTACTGTAATGATTTTATTTGTAGTAATTTTGCAGAAAAAATTCTTAAGAATTTTCTAATCAAAACAGTGACTTCTATAGATTTAGTTAATCCAATTTATTAGGTGGCAGTAGTAATTTTATGATAATTTGCTCTGTATTTCTAGCAAAAATGTAACAGCAAATATTTGTATTGACAAGTAATGAGAAATTTTGTCAACTTGGGCAGGAAGGAAAGAACTATTGTGAATTTCAAAGAAATTTACACCTTGTCATAGAAAGAAACAGTAACTTCAAAATGTCACCTAATGAGGTCATTTCAAATCAACCTCTTAATAGTTCTTATCTCTTTGAAATCATTAATGCCTATGAGGTAAGAACTATTGTACCCATTTTGCAAAAGGAGAACACAGAGAGAGGAGGCAGTGAAATTGTGCATAATCACACAGCCATTAAATCATAGAGCCAGGATTTGAACCCAAGCAGTTTACACCAGAGTCCATCTTCAAAAGGTTGCTGTGAGGATCAAAGAGACCAGTATCTAAAATGCACCTGACATATGCTGGAGTGTATGCTTAACTATGGAAAGATTGAATGTAAATATGCTCCCGCAAATTAGGAGGAAAAGACAGGGAACAGATTTTAAATACATTCTTGTTTCCATATGGAAAGCCACACATATTCAAAATGAATTATCTGATAATTTCTGAAAGGCCATATTTATATCATGATTTTAATAATTTTAATATTATGATTCCTTATTCTGGCCTGCTCTAAATTTCACCAACTAGATCAAAAGACTTTTTTTTTTTTTAATACAAACCTTGGAGCTGGAGTCAACTCATAGTAAAACATTTGGCTCATGGAACTTTTGTGTTACTGACTTTAGAAAATCCTAAGTGCTGATTTTAAACAGCATCTTTTCAAAGTAGTTAAAATTTCCTGGAAATCATCCTAAATTATTTGACCAATAAAGAAAGAAACTTGAGTGGTAAATGACAAAAAGAATTCCAGAAACACTATGTATACCATTGCTATGAAAGATAAGGTTCTTTAGTAGTACCCCTTCCCTTTGCCATACTGAAGATTGGGTATTTGACATGAAATGTGAACTGAGGAATAGAGCACCTAGGAATCACTATGGTAATTAGTCCTTCCCGTGTTTAAAAGAGGAATGAAAGAACAGCAACAACTGCAGCATAGTAGGTTTGCTTTGCAAAAGTGACCCAATCCCATTATTCTGGACAGTGCAATGCAAGCCATTAGTGAAAAGAGATAGCCATGGAAAAGAGATAGGCCAAATCATGTATTTCACCTGGTGTTTGACTCAGAATTGAGCAAAAAGTCACCAAGGTGCAACTGTCCAGAGCAGGTGACTGAGGCACAGAGACATTGCCACAGAACACTATGAGATGTTTGAAGAGGATTGGACCTGTAATCCCAGCTATTCAGGACACTGAGGCAGGAGGGTCACAAGTTCAAGGCCAGACTGGGTAATTTAACAAGACTGTCTCTCAAGGTTGAAAAAGCCTCAGGGTGTAATTCAGTGGTGAAATGCTTGCCTAGTCTGCTTGAGACCTGGGTTCCATCCCTAGTACCACCAAAAAGGCGAGAGGACCCTCACTTAATTCCAGAAATGGCATGTTATTTGCAGATCCTATTTAAGAGGAGAAAATTAAATCTCAAAGATTAAATGATTTGCCCAGAGTCACAGAACTAGTACAGTACATGGGTATATAGAAATGAGCTCACAGCACATGGTAGTTACCCAAGTATCTTTTGAAACCAAGTGAGGTGGCACATGCCTATAGTCCCAGCACCTGGGAACCTGAGGCAGAAGGATCACTGCAAGTTTAATGCCAGCTTGGGCTACATAGTGAGTTCAGGGCTAGTCTGAACTACATAGTGAGATTTTGTCTCCAAAAATAAGGTACCTTTTGAACATGAAGTTTTCTCCACTATAAACTGAAACTACTACTAACCCCCCCAAGGATTTTGTAGGGATAAAATGAGTATGTATATATAGTGCCTACTTCAGTACTATTGCAGATGAGCAACAAAAAAGAATGGCATGGTAGCCATCTAGAACATTCATTATGAGGAGTTGGTGTATATACATATTACATCTTAGTCTTTTTTATTTCTTCTTTTCCCTTCCCTCCCTTCCTCTCCCTGCATCCCAGGTACTCTTCCCATCTGCAAAAACTCTGCCTTAATGTTTCCTATTATCTGTATTTTATTTTGCTTTTTAAGTTATTTAGACTTTGGGTTTCTCATATAAGAGAATTCATGATCATATATTTAAGCTTTTGTGTCTGATTTATTTTGCCTAGCATTATGGTCTCAAGGTGCATCCATTTTCCTACAGATAACTCCAATTTATCCTTCTTTATGGGTGATTAGTATTCCATTGTGCATATATACCACATTTTCTTCATTAATCTGTTGATGGATATATAGGCCATTTTCAAGATTTAGCTATTGGGAATTGTGCTGTTATAATCATGGGTATACATGTATTACTGTAATGTGATGTCTTTGACACTTTTGGGAAGATAGCCAGAACAGATGTAGCTGGTAAACCAGCATGTGTACTATTTCATTTCTTGATGATGGCCATTCTTTCTGGGGTCAGATGAAATCTCAGTGTTTTAATTTGCATTTCTCAATGACCAGTGATGCTGAATGTTTCTTCATGTATTTATTGGCCATTTGTACTACTTCTGTTAAATTTCTATTCATTTCACTTGCTCATTTTTTTGATTTGATCTTTTATTTTGGGCAGTCTAATTTGAACTACAGTCACTTGAGTGAACAAGGATGAATCTCAAAATAAAATCATAAAGGAAGAAACAAATCTGAAGAGAATGCTTGCAGTATGTTTTCATTTTTATTTAGCTGAAATTAGGCAAAACATAACAACATATGGAGAATACCTATACAGTAAAACCATAAAGAGAAACAAGGGTAATGGTTAACTCAAAATTCAGGCTAGTGGTGGATCTTGGTGTTGGGGTTGTGGTGAAGAATGAGGAAGGGAAATGTAAACAGGAGCTGCACATACGTGGGGCTCCCCAAAACCAAACCCAATACTATAACCAAATACCAACTAGATATTAGGTACTGGGATTTATTTTATTATTTAAACTGATACATGTTGTTATATTAGTTATCATTGAATAACAGATTATCTCAAATTTTTTAAATTAAACAGTAATAAAGGTCATGTAGTCTGAGTGGGAGTCAGGAATTTGGGTGCAGCTGAGGCTCTGATTGGGGTCTCATGAGATTGCAGTCAGGATTGACTGAGGCTGAAGGATCTGTTCCAAGGTGGCTCACTTACAGGACTTGCAGGAAGCTTGTTCCTTGCTGGTTGGGGAAGAGGCTTTAGTTATTTATCTCACATCCTCATATCACAGTTGATAGCTTCCCTCCTAAGATATAATGAGATGGAAGTTGCAGTTTCTTTACCCAGCATTTGAAGTCTCACTTTGCCTTAAAGAAATACTGTAGTGTTCACATATGCCAGCCCTATTCAGTGCAGAAGGGGACTGACAAGGGAGTGCGGGAATCCTGTGATGCAGACCTCTGTGGGGGCTATCTTGGAGGCTGGCTAACACAGTTACACATTTTAAAATATATTTAACAATCAAAATTTATAGAGACAACCTAAACTGAAAAGCTCACTTTTCTATAGTAATGATGCAGACATCCATTTGAATGAAAATTATTGCAAATACTGAATGTGTTACCAGTCAGTATGAGGTGGAAGGGATGTCAGTGATGTAACACTGGGTACCTGGGCAGCAGGTCTTGTGGCAGACCAGTGAGTTAATGAGTCTCAGTAATACTTTACTAGGACATGTGCTGTGGAGTTGGGATAGTATGTCCCTAGACTCCATTCTCTTTGTAGCTGGCAAAAATCTGGGACTCCTGGTTTTGAAGAGAATTCTCCAGATTGAGGGCCTCCGTGATGTTAAAATACTCTGCCAGTGCACGCTTTCTCTCAAGACTATGTTTAATGGGAATGGAGTCCATGCTTCTCTTTCCACCCCCACACCTAAGAGCAAAGCTAGAAATGTTCTAGGCAAGTAAGGATAGCGCTTTAGCTTAAAAATTCATGCAGTCATTGCACTGTACTCCATAATCTGTATTTGTTTCATATGAACAATTTTTAAATTATTAATTCTGCTTAACCTTCCCTCACCAGCCTTTAAGTAAGATTGATGTTTCTGGAAAGTACATCATGTGTTTTCCTCTTTGTTTTGATAGCCATAGGCATACCTGCTTGGTGAGTATTCCTAGGGGCTCAAGTGGCCCAGTTTGTGAGGCAGTGAGTCATACTGTCTCTCCTTTGTGGATTGCAACATCCTTGGAACAGGCATTCCAGCCTTCAGGTGAGGAAGCAGTCCTGGAGAGGGCTCTCACTTTTTAATCAAGTTACAGGATTAGAGACCAGGTGTAGGTGCTCCCAGACTGGCTTTCCTCAGGTTTTTGTTGACAAGCACTCGCACATGTTAAGCATCCATACCTCTAAACCTCTTTGTGTGCAGAACTTGAATATGAGGGGATGAAGAGCCTCTTTGGCCATCATGTGGAGCCACTGCATTCTCCACGGTAGTGTTGCTGCTTTCAGGTGTATTTGTGAAGCTTATATTTATGCCATTATATCATATTTTATTTTTGTATTTCATAAAAATGAAAGTCTTCAAGAGCAAGAGATAACCGCACCTGATTATGACAAAGATAAAAATCACCAGGGTTACATTGTGGTGCTTATTTGTTGTTGTTTGCTTTAGTTGGCCAACAGTGATCTTTTGAGAAAGAAGGGGGGGAGAGAGAGAGAGAGAGAGAGAGAGAGAGAGAGAGAGAGAGAAAGAGAGAGAACAGAGTAATAACATACCAAAAATACCCTAAGGGTAAAAAAATACCTTAAGGATTACTGTCTATACAAGAGAAGTGTAATTACTAGTAGTGACTATAGTAATTGGTAATGATGATAGTATTAGTGGTACTGTTAAGAATGATTCTGAATGTGTTCTGTCAGTGCCCACTCCTGTCCCTCTCATATGAATGTGCCGTTTGGCCTTTTGGCTCTGGGGATGGTTTTCAGGAAAACATGTCTGTGGGGGGATGAGAGAGCAGGTACAACCGTGTAATGAGACAAAGGGGTCAGAAGGTATAAGTAGAAACTTCGTTTCTGTTGTTTTCTAGTTGATTATCCTTCTCATGTATCATCTTTGGCACTTAGCTGCATTCCCTGGAATATTAGCTCAGCTTACCTCACACTATGAGGAGGATCAAATATACTTGATAACACCAGAGCAGAAAGTATGGTGATTCCAGTACAAATACAACTTCCCGGCTATGATGTCACTTTGCTGTATAGCATGTAATGTGCTAGATCTGATTACCTTTGCTTAAAAGACTGTGAGGAGGTGTAGTAGTTTTGGAATGATTATGTATGTGTGAGTGCCTTCCTTCTATATGGTCTCAGAAGTTCAAGGTCAGAGTCTAGTTCAGGTTATTGTCCCTCCTGAGTGGATGTTTGGGCTGTGTCACTGCCCTGAAATTGCTGTTAACTAAGAGAAATTCACTGAGGCAAATATTTCGATCTGAGGCAAAGTTCTAGTGTATGGAAGACCTAGGCATGATGACTGTAGTTAATGACTCAAGTTTTATATTTACATTTGCTAAGATAGAGTACTGAGGTGGTCACACTAGAAAAAAGGTACTGTAGTGTGAGGAAATCAATATATTAATTAACTTCATTGTGGTAATTGTTTCACAGTATATACATATATCAAAACATTGCATTGTGTATACCTTCAGTATGTGCTACAGGAAAAAGAAAGAAACTTACTGAGGGATTCATTTGTTCTAAAAGTTCCTAGAGTGGGTGTGGCTGACAGTTGTTTCCCATGTTTTTTCTCTTTTCACTTTATATGTGAAATTTGTGATCATTTTTTCTTCTCTTTTTACATTTCAGTATTTTGATCTAGAGGCTTGCTATTTATTAAGTACATTTTATCAACCAAAGTATCATTTACTAAAAAAAAAAAAAAAATCCTTAGTAACAATGTGTTGGTTTGGTTTTTCCTGCAGGGTGAAGGCAGCATGAGTGATCCCTGTATATGCCCTGGGGCATACCTCGCTGGTCGCTTTTGATTTGGAGAAAGAAGACAGCCATTCACTTGAAAGTGAGTAAAGATTTGCATGCCGCTTTTAACTATGAAAAAGTTTTAAACATAGAAGAGTTAAAAAAGGCTGCTGGGCCTGGTGGTGTATGCCTGTAATCCCAGCACCTGGGAGGCTTGAGTTGAGAAGATCACCTTGAGTCCCAGGCCAGCCTGGGCTATGTAGTGAGTTCAGCACCAGTCTGAATTAGATAGGGAAACTCTGTCTTCAAAAACAAGACAAACAAACACCAAGAGAACAATGAAGCAAAACAAAATTAAGCAAAAGAACAAGAAAAGAAAAGGAAGAATAATAAATCTTTATATATTCACTACCTAGCTTTAATAATTGTTAGCATTTTGCCACATTTCATATGCATGTAGGTTTGTACTTTTTGCTGAAATATGTGAAAGTTGCAGATATCCTGGCATTTTCTCTTAAATGTATGGGGGTACAGTTTCTAACAATAATGATGTTTTCTCTTGAGAAACATTTAGAACATGTATAAGCTATGATACAGAATCATTATGAACAGTTTTCTGTTAAAGAGTATAACTTTGAATTATGTTCCCTTCCTAGATAACAAAACTAGAGCCAAGATTTAAAAAAATTTAAGCAAAGATTTAAGTAATGAACAGACAAGCAATATGAATTTGATACGCAAAACATCTGGAAAGGTGTGGAATTTGCCCAGAGAGGGATTACTGTGCTTCCTTCATGCTTATAATTTTTGCCCATCTGCTTCTGCTGCTGATACTTTACGTTGGGTCAGTGGGTCTGATTGCTACCCTTGCCCTAGTCCTGGTTGACACTGATTAAGTATGCCAGTCTCTGTGATCTAACATGATCAAATGTGTCAGTTGATTTTTTTGAAAAAATTTTAAACTTGTAGAAGAATGTGGAAAGATTGATTGGCAATGTGAAGTTGAGATTAATATATTAAAATTAATATTAGGAAGATTAAAATGCTTTCCAACTCTATAATTTGACTATATGAATTGCAGTTATTCATAAAGTCTGATATGTGCTTGGCTATGATTATGGTATCAATTATGTATAGTTCTTGCAGGCTAGTTGTGGACTGTTCTGTATTCCAGTTTCAGTTATGATACTTGTTTCAAGTGATTCCTGTGTATGTAAGTATTTTTTATAGGCATTTATGAATTAGGGTTGTCCATTTTGAGCATAGTTTAAAAGAATTCTATTTAGGTGTGCCATTTAAGATGGTGGGTAGCTTCTTACACTGTTTTTGAGATTTGAACAAAAGGTTAATATGGTAAGGGTTCTTCGAAAGATATATTCAGAGTAAACTATATCTGGTGTTGTGGGACTATTGGAATGATCTAGGTTGTTTTTTGGTTCTTTGCTGCTTATGTGGTTGTGGTTTGAAAAGAAGAGTGAATGAAGCAAAGGGGCTTTGAAGGATGGATTAAGAGAAGATTTTTTTGAGACTGGTGTGTTCAGGATTATTTATTTAGATAGGGATTAATTTTTAAAAACTTTATGAAGAAGTAGAACATACCTGCAGAAAATATATATTTTATAAACATATACCTCAATATAATGTTACAAACGAAATACACTGTGTAACCAGCACCCAGATTAAGGAATAGCATTATCTACACAACTTCATCCCTCCTTCTATACCCTATTCCACTTCCTGCATGGAGAATTACAGGCATAAATTAGTTTTGTCTGTTTTTCTTTCATGTGTGTATGTGTGTATATATATACATAATAAATAATGCACATCGTACTTTTTGTGTCTGGCTTTTCTCATTCAACAGTGTATTTAGGTTCCTTCCTGTTACATATAGTTAGAGAAAGTTTATTTTCGTTGCTGTACAGCATTCCATGAGAAAATCACAATTTAGGAATTCTGCTAGATGCAGGTAATTTTTGGGGGTTTATCCATCATAGGCACTGTACAGCCAAAATGGGGATTAGCCAAGGTTTTATCTTTACATTGATTGCAGTAGAGGTAGCCTTGGGTTGTTGAACCTTTGCCCAGCTTCTGCACTGATATGAAGAAGTCATGACATCTGATAGAAGATGGAGGCACTAATGGGAGATCTCTGTGTGGTTTCTTCAGTTCTGTAAGGAGTCCTGCTGCTCTCCTCTGGACTCATTTTGCCCCTTTTTACTTTGTTCCTTGCTGGTACCTGTCTTCTGTATCCTCCTTTGCCCTTGTTACTCTGTGTAGCCCTGTGGGGGAGACTGTTTTAGAAAAGATCAAACAACAGGAAATCAATGACTATTTAAAGTTCATTAGGTATTGATAATAGGTGTTAGATGAGAGCAAAGAGCTGCAAGTTATGAGCTTGCGCCTAAGGAGCCTGTGTTGTGGTTATGAATGTGGTCCACCTCCCTGGGAACCAATTATACTATAGAATTCACGGATATAAATTCCCTATAATCTGCCTGCCCTCTATGGCTGATGTTTTATGATTTGGTCAGAAGAACTGATTAACCACCTTTACCCTTGTTCTGACCATTCATGTGAGCATGGGCCAGGCTGGTAACAGGACTGAATTCAGGAGGAAGTGGTGGGCACTGTGGAGATTGAGCACATATCCTCTAGCCACATTTTGGCCTAGCAAAAGCATGTCTGGCTGAATTTAGTTAGTCAGCCAATTTCTCACCTTAGGAAATTGAGGGTTCTGTATAAAAAAGTAATCTCCATGGGATTTGGATGTTATCACAGCCAGATTCTGTTGTTGTAAATAAAATTTTATTCAAATAGTCATGCTCATTTGTTTACATATTGTGCTAAAAGAGTAGAGTTGAATAATTGCCAAAGAGACCAGGGTTCAGTAATTGCAGTGTGATCATGTGGCCCACAAAGCCTAACATATGTACCATCTGGTCCTTTTCAAAATTTTTGCCAACTCCTGTTTTACTTCATGAAAGGAGATAGTAATCATAACCTCTGTACTCATAATAATCTCAGCCCATTATGTAAATTAATGTTAATGCCTCCACCCATCCATCCATCCATCCGTCCATTCAGAGTGCTTTTGTATTTGAGGTATAAAATGGTGATAATCAGAAGTTCTTGCCAGTATGTTAATGAGGTTTCTATGACTTTTTGAATTTCATTGTAGGATTGTGTCTTTTTGTGAATCAAAACAGAAGTATAATATGGAAATAGAATTACCAATTCTTAAATTTAAAACTAATGTTTCAGGAATCTTTATTAGTTTCATAAATTAGATAAACACTTATTCTATGTAATTTAATGGTTACTTCAGTTATGAGGAGTCTCTGATGTGACATATATATCAATTAGTACAGTCTTACAGGTCCTAATTGTTTCCATTTGGCAACCCTAAGGAGTTTTTAAAGTGCCTTTTTAAAGCAAGCAAAGCAGACCTGTGATTTTAAGCTACTTTAGTAATAAATAATAAACAAATAAACATCAACAGAAAGAACAGCTAACCAATACAGTAAAGTTTGGAATGTGGTGTAACAAATGAATCCATCTTTGTTAGGGTGCTTATCTGTTTTCTTACTCAAGGTCATGAAATACTCTTTCTGCTTGATAGTCCACAGAAGGCATTTTAATGAACATAGAAAACATAGAAACATTTCTAATGAATTAGTTTTCAAACATCTTTTTTACCCAGTTATTGTTTTATGTGTATCTATATGTGTTTCACAGGTGGACACTTTGGGTGAATGACCATTCTTACCCCAAGACTTCTGTTAGATCACCCACCCAGAAAGTATCATCAGTTTGTATCAGTGAGCCATTACAGTCATGAAGGCTGGCTTTTTCAGCTGAAGATATCTTTTAGGAAGTGAGACTGGACATTTAACTGGATGTTGTAGTTGCAGTTATTCAACTGTGTTCAGTAATTCAAAGCTATGAGAATGCATGAAGCCTAGTATACATGTCACTTTAGGAACCATCAGACATGAAATGGAATGCTATCTGCTGCCTTTCGAGGCAATGATCTAGATGACCAGTAGTATTTTCCTCTGAAATCTAAGTCTCCAGAAGGAAACACAGAGGAGTGATAGTTGGTGGAATGAGTATTTTAATGAGTGTTATTAAAACTCCAAACTGGTTTGTTTTGTTGCCAAACTTGATAAATGAAGTTTAGGGTAGTTAATTTTCTTTAGGAGAAAGAAATGATTTGTGTTTGCTATTGTTTGGATATGATTTATCCCCCAAAGGTTTATGTGCTAGGAACTTAGTCCTCATTATGATGGTTGAGAGGTGTGGGACCTCTAAGAGGTGGAGCCCAGTGTATGGTCATTAGGTCAGTGGGGGTACAGTCCTCTGAAGGGACTAATGTAGTTTGTGAGCATCTGCAGTTAATTCCATGGGTGGTTGGCAGAAGCCTTGCTCCTGAATCCCTCTTTTGCATGTGCCATTTACCACTTTTGCGTATGCCTTCACCATTATAATACCATCTTCCATGAGGCCCTCACTAGAGCTGAGCAAATATTGGTGCCATGCTTTTGAGTCATGCTTGTAGACCTTGGAACTACGAGCTAGATAAATCCCCTCCTTTTTTTTTTTTTTTAACAAATCACCCAGTATCAAGTATTTTATAGCAATAGGAGATAGACTAAGACATTATCTATTCACATTATTTTGTGTTTAAAATGTTTAAGAATTTCAATCCATTTCTTTTTCAGTGCCTGGGATTGAAGGTGGCAGGTGTAGGCATGTAGACAGGTGTTCTACCACTGAACTATACCCTGTAGGCAGGTGTTCTACCACTAAACTATACCCTGTCCTCATTTTAGTAAGTATTTATAGTGCCCTAAATACAGTATAAAGAAAAGCCTGACAATTGAGAAGACCAAGAGAAAATAAGTATCACAGTTATTTTTCCTTACAAAGCTAGAAACTGCAGGCTCAAGCCCTTTGGTTAAAAATAAGTTTTCTGAAACAAATTTGATGATAAGCAGTCACATGTGTTCTGGCATTAGAAAAAGTAGCTTTTCTGTTCTACATAATATGAAGTTACCTTGTCAACTCTAGCTGCAGAAGTGTTGATTTGTCATGATCATCCAATTAAAATTTACTTAATCAGTCTCTCATGTTATTTTCAGAAAGGGGAAAGTACTGAAGTGCAGATAAATATAACTTGATAGAGCAAAATGTGTTTCAGAAAGTATCAGAATGATTCTCTGGGTTGCAAGTGACAGAAAACCCAGTTCAAACTACTTTAAGTGAAAAAAAAATTATTGGTGCAGATAATTGAAAATCTCGGGATGGATCTGCTTAAGAGGAGCTTGTTTGAGCCGGGCGTGGTGGCGCACGCCTTTAATCCCAGCACTCGGGAGGCTGAGGTAGGCGGAGCGTTGTGAGTTCGAGGCCGGCTTGGGCTACAACGTGAGCGCAAGGCCGGCCTGAGCTACATAGGGCGACCCTGCCTCAAAAAAAACCAGGGCTGGGAGTTTGGCTTAGTGCCTTAAGTGCCTGCCCTGGCAGGCGCGAGGTTGTGAGTTCAATCCCTGGTGCCGCAAAAAAAAAAAAAAAAAAAAAAAAGAGGAGATTGTTTGGGAATCTACCATTTGTCATAATGATCCACCTCGGCTGTCTGTTCGTGGCCTGTAAATAACTATTTCCAGCAACTTCAGGGTTGCATCATTAAGTGATTATCCAAGATACCACAAACAACATACCTGATAAAGATTGGCTATATGCTTAGTGCTGGGCCAGTCACTGTGGCTAAGATCACTGGCCTGTTTTTATTGATGTGCTTCACCCCTAAAGCTTGAAGTCAGCATATCTTTAGCTGAAGAGGAAACATAGATTGGTGGACAGTAGCTGCTACATCCAGTCCAGCTCTTGAGGTCCCCAGCGGGAAGGATGGCAAGAGGATGCAGAAATAAAGATAAGAGAGAATATACAGAAAGCTGAGGTCAGGTAGAGCCCACTTTCTGGCTGAGAGAAAAAGGAACTGCTCAATCACCGCAGCATGTTTATTGGTACATTTTTGCAGGTTGGTGTCATGTGACACCCCTTTGCCTAGCAACCTTAGACTGGAACATCTTGTTTTTTGGACTGGCCTTGCCTCACCCCTGCACATGTGATCATTTTCCAGCTTTAGCCATTCCCCACAAGTAGCTAGTGGTTCCTTCCAGAGATAAATCAAAGTAGTTATGTGGAGAGTCAGTAGGTACTGAAGAATGCAATAATTTTTATAATTTCTATTGCATCTTCTTAAGGTTTGCAAAGCATTTTCAAGTATATTCTTTTGTTTGACCTGAAAGGTATATTAGGCAGACAGACTAAAATGAATAAGCAGACGTATTCTGGTGCTAGACTGGGCTCGATTATTTACTGCATGAGCGTTTGACGAATTATTTAACCTCTCTGTGCTTTAGTTTCTTCAGCTACACAATAGAATAAAGGTATTTACTTTATGAGCTTTTGGGGAGGATCAAATTAATGGATATTTGCAGGGCATACAGAACAGTACCTAATAATGCTAGCCTGTCTATTCCCTGCCAGAAAGCGAGCAGTGTCCTGTCCTTTTCATAGACAGTTGAGAAAGTCTGGAGTAAGTGACCTGTAAGTGTCAGGTCCTGACTTCCTCCCTGCCCTCACACTTACCTTTGTTGTACGACTTTGGCATTGGGGTTAATAATAAGTCAAGGAAGTAGAGATGAAAAAGCCCCTACAAAGTAGACCCATTTTATGGAAGTACTGAAATGTGTAAGGGCAGTAATGTGGATGCTCTTATTGTGAGTTGATCTTAGGCTTCCTATGTGAAGTGTGTCCCAGGTATGTTTTGGGGAACATTACTGTGGAGAAATTTACTCTGGTAGAAACATGCTTGGGTACAGCATTCAAGTATGTGCAGAGGGCCCTCACTTAGGGAGTGTTTGCTGATCACTTAATCAGATCCAGTGTTCTGAGCTCTAGAAGGAATGAAGAGTTTTGCAGTGGGTGGTGATTTGAACCTGTCAGTATACTGTGAGGATATAATTAGGTTTGGATTGTTGCAGAAGCTGCTGCCAGGGCCTTTAGCCAACTCTGTCTAGAAGTAGTCACCATTTTCCTTTTAAGGATACTATATTTTCCCACAATTGCTAAGAATGTTTTGTAATTCTTAATGAAGGAGTCTTACTCTGGGGACTCAGATGTTGACATGACCCAGACCTCTAGCGAGGGTCATGTTGCTTTCTGAGGGCAGTGACAATGGTTTCTTTGTATTTACTGTGGACGCTAAAGTGGAAACATAAAGTATTACTCTGGATATTCCATGATACACCCAAAAAATATGCAGCTATAAAAGCAAGGAAAAACTTAGCAGTAAACACAGTTTTCACTGTGTCTGCAGTGCTTTTGAGGAAAATGGTACTATTCAGAATTTACAAAGTGTGCTTCATGGCAAGACCTACGGCTAGACCCACGGCTTCCCTGCAGTGACAAGCTCTGCCTTGTAGTGCTATTTCCTCCCCCAGTGGAATTGTGCCTGAAGGTAGGAGGTGCTCAGCTGTGTCTTTAGTGAATGAACCTGTCTGAACTATGTCTTTATTTTCATTTTCAGTTTTTTCTGACTAGAAATTTTTTTTTTATCATGTGGATATCTTCAGTAATTTTAGCCTGAGTCCTAAGTTTATTTTTGTCTTGAGCTCACACATTATTTTTGTTGTCTCAGGGTGAAGGTGGTGGTATTTGAGTATTGATTTCAAAACTGATTTTACAATCATATTTATATTCCAATTAATACTACCTATTCAGAGAGTAAAGAGATTACCTACTAATTCTGTAGAAAAACCCTGCATTTGGCAAATACTTGTAAGAATCATAATAGGCTCTCAGATTTAGTCCTGCTTGCTTTGTTTTTAGCTCCTTGGCAGCCTTTTGTCTTGTTGAGTAGTCTGATTTTTAAATATTAATAGTTTCTTTGTCACCTTCAACCTGACCCCAAGAAAACAGGGTCAAACTTTATTTTCTGTAATGTCACCAATAAG
>RJWM01031725.1:0-22138 GCA_004363535.1 Dasyprocta punctata | reverse complement strand
TTTTCTTATTGATATTACCATCATTTATTTAGAGGGTCTGGAGTTTTTTTCTTCATTCCATATCAGTTAGTAAATAATTTTCAAAACCTCTAGGGAAGACATTCAGGTGTTTTTCAAATGATTATACAGTGGAATGATTCATGCTGACTAATTCTTATTAACCGGAATTATACATGCTAATAGAATTTCATATGCTACATCTATACATATAAGGAGCTTTAAAAAGAGGCAAAATAATTTGTAGTATTAGGGATCTCTTTCTGTTTAAAATGATTACCATGTTTGTTGGGGTACTGGCTATCTAACTGAGGGCCTTTGCACTGAGCTACATCCCCAGGAGTTTTAAATCTTATTTTGAGACATGGTCTCCTAAGTCAGTAAATCGCCCTGGCTGATGTTGAACTAGTGATCCTCATGCCTAGGTCTCTCTGAGTGCTGCTGTTAAAGGTGTGAGTCACCAAGCCTGGCTCAAGGTGCATTTTATAGATGAAATGTCTCTAAGGAAGTTATAAGAAAATATATGTAATGGTTTTTGTTGAGTGATGGAACAGTGGGTATGAAAGGTTTTCTTTATTACATTCTAGAGAAATTTTGCAGAGTGAGGTTCAAGGATGTCTAAGAGGAAATAATGTACTCATAAAACTCCATAGGGCCAGGGATTTAGCTCAGTGGTGTAAGTGTCTGCCTGGCAGGCGCGAGGTTGTGAGTTCGATCCCCAGTACCAAAAAATAAATAAATGGGTAAATAAATAAATAAATAAATAAAACTCCATAAACCCCAGGAGAACTATGGAGATGCCTCAGAAAACCAAATCTAGAGCCAGGTGTGGTGGTGCGTACCTGGAATCCCACCACTCATGAGTCTAAGGTAGGAGAATCATGAGTTTGAGGCTAGCCTGGGCTCCATAGTGAGTTAAGGCCAGCCTAAACGTCATAGTGAGACTCTGTCTAAAAAAAAAAAAAAAAGAGAGAGAGAAAAGAAAAAAAAAGAAATGCTAAATTTTGAAATTCCGTTTTCCCAGGTATCTATTCCTCTTTTGGTAAATTCCTAAAACATTAAAGACATAATGTTACAGCAATACAAACATAACCGTGATTATAGCAACACAATTCTTTTTTTCTTTTTTCTTTTTTTAGTAGTGGGGATCGAACTCACAACCTTGCACCTGCCAGACAGAAGCAACATGATTCTTAATAGCTAAATCTTGGAAGCAGTCCATTGGTCCATCACAGATTAATGGATGAAGAAAATGTTGTATTGATACACAATACAGTACTCTGTGGGTATTTTGATTGGTACTGCATTGAATCTGTGTAACACTTTTGGGAGTATGGCCATTTTGACAGGAATGATTCTGCCTATCCAGGAGCAGGGGATACCTTCCCAATTTCTGATGTCCTCTTCAATCTCCATTTTCAGAGTACGATAGCTTTCTTTTTTTTAATTATTTAAGAGAAAAAAAGACAGAAAAGTAAAACAAAAAGCAAAAGAGACAAACAAACAACAGCAACAAACCCAAAACAATAACAGTATAGGTTTACAAAACAAGATAGGAATTTAACAATGGTTATAATATTGCATATTACCTTCAAAAGGGTTGCTTAGCTTACCAGATAAACACATGTAAAATTGATCTAATCATGTTTCCAAGAACTCATACAATTAGTAGTATAGTCATTTTACCTATCTTACACACACACACACACACACACACACATACATATTTATGTCTTTTTCGTTTTCCCTTCTTTGCGCCTTTCCCCTCTCCCAGTTACTTTTCCTCTTTGAGAAATTTCTTATCCTTACACAGTATTTATTGTAGATTTTGGATCATATATACTCTTTCAGTTTCTTTTTTTGGGGCGGGGTACCAGGGATCGAACTCACAACCTGGAGACTGCCAGGCAGGTACTTTCGCCACTGAGCTAAATCCCTAGCCCTATGTTTTGAGACAGGGTCTCACTATGCAGTTCAGGTTGGCCTTGAAATCACTTTGTAGCTCAGGCTGGTCTCCAACTCACAACAGTCCTCCTGCCTCAGTCTCCCGAGTGCTGGGATTAAAGGTGTGCACCACCATGCCCAGCTTCTTCCAGTTTCTTACACTAGGCAGACAATATGGTATTGACACATGTGACTTTGATTTATTTCACTTGTAAATATGGTCTCTAGTCATGTCCATTTACTTATACAAGTCTCTGTGCAATCTTTCTTGATAGCTGAGTAGTACTCCATTGTATAAAAATACCACATCTTTTTTATAGCTTTCTTTATAGAGATCTTTCACATCCTTGGTTAGGTTAATTTCTAGGTATTTCATTTTCCTTGAAGCTACTGTGAATGGTAGTTTTCCAGCATTTAGGAGGCTAAGGAAAGAGGATCGTCATGAGTTCCAGGCCAGCCTGGGCTACCCAGCAAGACCCTGTCTCAAAAATATAAATAACTTTTTTAAAAAATAAAATTTACAAACCGGAGATAAAATCTACCTTCACCAGACAGGACATAAAAAGTCAAAAAAATTAAACCACCTAAAATTAAAAGACCCAGTCAAGAAACGTGCAACAGAAATGAACAGATACTTCAAAGAGGAAGAAATACAAATGGTCAAAATGTGTGAAAAAATGTTTAACATTTCCGCTTAGTAGACAAATGCAAATTAAAACAAGGCTAAGATTCTACCTTACTCCAGAAACAATGGCAATCATTAGAAAATCAAGCAATAACAAATGTTGGTAAGGATATAATTGAAAACGAACTATCTTGCATTGTTGGTAGGAATGTAAACTATTACAACCATTATGAAAATTAACATGGAGACTTCTCAAAGAACTAAAATTAGAAATTCTATATGACCCAGCTATCCCCTTTTTGGTTTTTTGTTTTTTGGGTTTTTTTGCAGCACCGGGGATAGAACTCACAACTTGCACTTGCCAGGGAGGCACTTAAACCACTGAGCCAAACTCCCGGCCCTGGTTTGTTTTTGTTTTTTCTTTTTTGTTTTTTGAGGCAAAGTCACACTATGTAGTTCAGGTCAGCCTTGCGCTCACCTTGTAGCCCAAGCTGGCCTCAAACTCACGAAGCTCGTCCTACATCAGCCTCCTGAGTGCTGGGATTAAAGGCATGTACCACCATGCCCGGCTGCCATTTTGCTGTCTTCACCAGTGAGTTTAAGACATCATACCAGGGTGACTTGCATACATATATTTACAGCAGCACAACTCGTAATAGCTAAATTCTGAAAGCAGCTCATATACCCATCAACAGACAATTGGATAAAGAAAATGTGGTATCTATATATAATGGAATACCACTCTGCTCTAAAAAATGGCAAATTTGAGACATCCATCGAATAATGAATGCAACTGGAAAATACTAAGTTGACCAAAACCAACCCCACCCACAACCTTAAACACTATATGGTTTCTCTCATTTGACTGAGGCAATATACAAACAAAGGCAATAATAAAGAATGTATAGAAGGGTACAAAGGGATGGATCTCTTGCTATAGAGAAGTGCTAAGAGGGAACAAGGGGTAGAGATCAGGAGGAGGGGAAGGGGAAATAGCGGAATATGCCATGTAGAAGAACCTAGTAACTTCAGCAAATATAATCGTTATATGTCATATCATAACCTAAGATCAATCAAATGACCAAGAACAAAAATCAGGATAGTAAATAAGAAATGGAGGGGCTGAAGGAAGGAAAGGGGTTAAAAAAAAAAACAGGCTGTATTATGCACCCACACCCCGAGATGACTGTAAAGTGCATGTACTGAAAACATGTACTAATATTTTTTAAGTATTTTTGGGAAAAAAAGTCATTTCTAGAAAAATATATGCATCTTAAGACCATGTTAGGTGAAACAAATCAGACACAAGAGCTTATCTATCACGTGGCTTCTCTTCTGAGAAACGCAACATATAGGTAAGGTCTGAAGAGCACACAACGGGAATTAGGAAAGATGTTTTGCAAGTAGGAGAAGGTCTAAGAGGTGAAGAAAAGGGAAGGACACAGGAGAACAGGATAAAAAAGGATTAAATGGTTTTTACATACTTGGACCACCTCACCAGGAGAAAAGCAATCGAGAGACTGCGAACATGTATTACTAAAAATTAAAATTTGAAGAAAAAGGAAAAGCACAGGAGACGCGCAAAAAGGAGAGTGGACCCTTCAGAGAAAGACAGACTGCTGGGGAGTCTAGGCAGCCTCCCGGTTGAAACTTGGACAGGAAAAACATGTGGTGATTTTTAGCAAGGAACTCCTCTAGGGGATGGCAGCCAAATTCTAGCTACAGGCTTTGTACAGACTGTAAAATTGGCCACAAAGGAAAAATTTTAATCCGAATACTTTCGAGGTTTGGTTTTGTCTTTTTGTTTGTTTGTTTCCTTTTTCTTTTCCTTTTCCGTCTTTTCGAAAACGCTATGCAGTTCAGGTTAGCTTTGAGCTCACTTTGTAGCCCAGGCCGGTCTGAACTCTCCAGGATCTTCTTGCCTCAGCCTGCTTCTTTAAAGGCATTTGCCACCACGCACAGGCTTCATGCCATTTTTTTAAAACAAGAAGGGAGGGTGAAAAACACGCAGGTCTTTAGCACAGAACCGCAGTGCCATCTAACGGCAAAAGAAACAAATACTTTACATCAACACAGTAAAAGCCGTCTTTTTCCCAACCTTCGTGACGAAACAAAGAAAGATGAATCATATGGGAACCAAGTGCGATAAAGCGAAGACCCCAGAATTCCTTAAAATAACGCGAGTCGATCCAGTGGAAGACTGTGCTCCTTGGGGAAGTCCCCCTCCTCCCGCCCTGGGAACCTTAGCAACAGTGGCAGGAAGTCACTGTTCCCGGAAGTGTGCGCCACATGGAGGCCCTGGATTGGGTTGTTGTGGGCCTGCGCGGGTGGGAGGAGCCCTGGAGGTGCAGACCTGGGAGTCCTGCGTCTCACAGTGCTGTTACTGAGGGTCAGGACCCCTGACGTCTAGAACCTGCTGCCTGACCCCAGGACACGCTCCTCTTGCCAGTGCCGTGCCGATTTCGTGGTCCTGCACCCACCCACCCCAGCTTTTGAACGGGCCTGTCAGCATCCTGTCTTCCTCTTAGCCCAGGCCCTTCACATCCTTCCTGGCTAACAAGGGATCTTCGGTAAATGATCCTACCTGGCTAATGCCAGAAAAATTGCTTTTTTATGTCTTACCTGGGTGGGACCAGAACACATCATAACATCCATTCCAGGTCAACATCCTGCTACTAAGCTGTATTCCCAGGTCCAAAAAGGTTTTTAAGGGATGTTAATATAGGGTCCTGACTAGGACAGAAAATGCAAACAGACTTAACAACAAAGCAAAACAAAAATGCGCACTTTGGCTTTGCTCCTGGCAAGTCTCCCTAGACTGCTTTGTTTTTAAGAGGCTATTAGCACACTTCCTGAGAGGGCAGACACCCTAGAGTTGAGAGCCCCAGGGCATTAACATTAACTCTCCCGAAGACACTGACACTGACCCTGCATTAGGTCAGAACGTTTGAAATCCTATTTTGTTATAAGAACTCAACATATCTATAACAAGCAAGGTACAGCAGCGATATAGGAGAAACAGAACTCCCGCCCTGTTAGATGCCAAATGTGCCTTGTTCATGATCCCACCAAATGGAGCAATGAAGTTGAGAACCAATGGCAGAAGTTGGAGAGGCTTACTGGAAAGGAGAACAGTTCCTAGAGTTCTAGGAGGGTCCCCAGTGGGTGGCCAATGAGGCACTTTGGCAGGGGAATTTATACTGAAAAGTCACAACATGGGTCAAACCGATGTCAAACAACAATCAACCTTTAGGATTGCAAGTATAGCCCCTTAGCTAATACTGATCCCATAGGCAAATGAGTGACATAGCACCAGTACTTGGAAAGAACAGAGCATTTTTGAGAAAGGATGGGTCCAGATGCCCTGCTTACCCACGTTGGCGGCTGATGAGTAACTGGACTTCCTGGACCAGGTGGTGCTGATTACAGTATAATTTAAAGTAACTGTTTATGTCTTAAGGAGGCCTGAAGGCCTCTCTTGAGGTGCAGCCTTTGTCACATATGCCTCCAACCACACTTTCAATGTCTTTTCCTTTCCTCTCCTCTCTTCTCCTCCCCTCCCCTCCCCTCTCCTTTCCTTTCCTTTGTGGTAATCTCCTTGAGGTCTCAGTACCTCTCTGGCCTCCTAGGACTTTCTAATTTTCATGCCTATTATGCTAGGACACAGCAATTCCACGTTAGCCTTCAGAGACAGGTATTCATATCATGATGAAATAGCCAAGTAGCAAAGTGAAGGACGGGGTGTGAGGTACATTTCCCTTGGTGTGCATGAAAGAAGGCACTGCTGAATCAATGTGACACTCTAGGGGAATTCGGCCTTTTTCAGAAGGACAGGAATTAATTTGAGAGCAAGTCCTTATAAGAGAGGGAAATGGAAACTGGACACTTAATAAATGAGTCTTACATACTTGTACCAACTCCCCAGGAAGAAGGTAATCGTGATTTATTGCAAACATGTATTAATAAACACTATAAAGGAGGCTGGTCTGGTGGTGCACCCCTTTAATCCCAGCACTCCGGAGGCTGAGGTAGGAGGGGCGTTGTGAGTTCGAGGCCGGCTTGGGCTACAACACAAGCACAAGGCTGGCCTGAGCTACACAGTACGACCCTGTCTCAAAAAGAATAGGGCCGGCAGTTTGGTTCAATGGCTTAAGTGCCTGGTTGGCAGACAAAAGGTTGTGAGTCTGATCCCCAGTACCAAAAAAAAAAAAAAAAAAAAAAAACCACTACAAAGGAAATGCGCAAAAGTGGAAAACGAGACAGGACTTTTGAAAGAAGGACAGATTTTTGGGTCCGTAGGCAGCCTCCCAGTTGAAACGCCACTGTGAAAAGAAAAGGTCTTCCACATGTATCTGGTTCTAGCAAGGCACTCCTCCAGAGCAAGGCCTCCAAGTCCTAGCCACAGGCTTTGAACAGACTCTAAAACCGAGCACAAAGAAAGGTCTTTGAATCAGAAGTTACTCACCATTTTTTTAAAACACGCAGGGCGGGTGCATGACACGCAGGTCTTTTTGTGTAGAACCACAGTGCCATCTAGCGGCCAGAGAAATGGATATTTTGTTTCATGATAGTAAAATATGCATTTTTTGGTAACTTTTCTGGCCAAATATCAGGAGATGAGGTATAGTTCTGTCACGGACAATGAAAGGAAGATCCCCAGAAGGCACTAAAATCAGCCGAGTGGATGTCGTTGAAGGTCCCGCCCCTTAAGGAAGCCTCCCTCCTCCCACTCTGGGAGCCATAGCAACAGCTGCAGGAAGTCACTGCCTTCCCGGAAGGATGCGCCAGATGGCGAACCACGATTGGGTTGTTATGGGCATGCGCGTAGGAGCCCCGGAAGGTCCGGGTCTCGGAGTTCTCCGTTTAACAGTGCCATTACTTAGGGTAAGGACCTGTGGTGATTGCTACCTGCTGCCCCACCACAGGACGCGCTTCTGTTACCTGTGCCATCCTGACTCGCTGGTCTCACTACCACCCACCCCGGCATTCGAACAGGCCTCTCCCTTGGTTCCCTCCCTGTCTTCCTCTTAGTGCCGGCCTCTAGCTTCCTTCCTGGCCAACGGGGCTTCCAGGAGACTCAGTAGACACCACCACCACCACAGCTGAAGGATCTTCGGTAAATGAACTCTCCTGGCTGACGCCAGAAATAGTTTTTAGGTTTTTGTTTCTTTCGTGAGTGGAACCTGAAACCGTCTGTGCATGCGTGCCACGTTAACATCCTGGTACTGAACTAAATTTCCGGGGGCCGAAAACGATTTTTAAGAAATGTTAACATAGGGTTCTGAATAAAGCACAAGACATGCAAAAAATAAATTAAAAATTCTGCACATTGGCTTGACCTGTGTCAATTTCCCTGAGAAGGCTTCATTTTTGGTAAGACACTCAAAACACATGCTGAGTAGGAGAGGTCTACTAGATTTGAGGGCCCCAGGCCATTAAATCTCCAGAATACATTCACCCTGTGTTTGGTTGGAATCTTTGAAATCCTCGGTTGCTATAAGCACTCAATAGATCATGTGCAAGGCACAGCAGTGACTGATACAGGAGAAATACAACTTCGGCACAGCTAGATGCCAAATGTGCCTTGCTTGAGGTGCCACAACATGGAGCAATGAAATCGAGAACCAATGGCACAACAATCAAGCTTTCAGATTGCAAGTATAGCCCCTTAGCTAATACTGATCCCATAGGCAAATGAGTGGCCTAGCAAGGGTACATGGAAAGAACAGGGGCATTTGGGGAAGGGATGGGTCCAGATGCCCTGCTCATCCACCTGGGTGGCTGATGCCTATGTAGGCTTCTTGAATCAGGTGGTGCTGACTACAGTGTAATTTGAAGTTATTGTTTGTGTCTTAGGCAAGCCTGCAGGCGTATCTTCTTGAGGTCTGGCCTTTGTTGGATATGGCTCAGCCACACTTTCGATGTCTTTATGTTTTGTGGTGACTACATTCTTTCATTATAGATATCCTCGAACCTCACTCTGCAAAATTTCTCCAGAATGTTATGAGGAAAACCATTCTTGCCCTCTGTCCCATCACCCAACAAAACGCCATACCTATATTTCTCATAACTTCATCAGAAAATATTTCATCCAGAAAATATCTTTTGAGCCAGGCCTGGTGGCTCACATCTATCACAGTCACACTCAGGGAGACTGAGGCAGGAGGATCACTAGTTGAGCACCATCCAGGGCAATTTAGTGACTTAGGAGACCATGTCTCAAATTAAGAAATAAAAAGACTGAGGATTTAGCTCAGTGAATACCTCCTGGGCTCAATCACCAGTGCTAAAAAACCAAGTAACCAATGAAGAAAGAAAAAATTTGCACACATAATTCCATAACACAGGACAGTAGTTTTGTGAAAACATAACAGCTCAGGTGTGTGTCCCTTGGTATGAATGAATTCACAGCTCTTAGGCACTTTTACTAAGTGTGTCAAGTTTCCCTTTATCACTGTTTATGACATCATGCTCTCAAGTTGATTGCTGTCTTTATGAAGGACAAATTGCTCAAGGAAACATAGAATGACAAATACATTCAACAATCTCTTCTTTCATGCACTCCCAGGAAATGTGTTCCCCTGCAAAAATATCTTCTCTCTCCGGATATTTCATCAGGATATTAATCCCTGTCCCTCTCAATGCTGAGCTGGTATTGCTATTGGCCTAGTGTAATAGGCAGTTGAGTTAGATAGAAATTAGCATGAAGTCAGAGAGGGACTAGGGTCTCTGGAAAAGGTCCATAAACACCAGGAGAGTGTAGAGAAAAACTAAATCTTACCCAGGTATTTATTCCCCTCTTAGGCAAATTCCCAAAATAGTTAAAGAGGTCATTTTACAGCCATACATGTATACCTGTGTTCATAGCAATACAGTTCATAATATCTAAATCTTGGCCCATGAACAGATTAATGCATAAAGAAAATTCTGTGTTTCTACACAGTGGAGTGCTAGTCTGCCATAAAGAAGGATAAAGTTGAGTCATTTGAAGGAAAATGTATGCATTTGAGAACACAATATTAAGTAAATCAGACACACCACCTATATCACAGGGTTTCTCCTCTAAGAAACCCAAACTATACAAAATGAGCAAAGAACAGATAATAGGAAATAAACTAAGAAATTAAAAATGAGCATCTGAGATGATTATGCACTTCTTAGTTGAAGAAATACAAATGGCAAATATATGAAAAAATGTTCAAAGTCATTGGTCATTCAAGAGATACAAATTAAAGCAACACTGAGATTCTATCTAACCCCAGAAAGGAATCAACCAAAAACAAATGCTGGAGGGGAGGCAAGAAAAATCAACCCCTTCTTTCCACTGCTAGTGTGAGTGCAGACTGGTGCAATCAAGCTGCAAATCAGTGTGGAGATTCCTCAAAAAACTAGGATTGGAGGTCCCATTTGACCCAGTTTTCCCCTTCTGGGTATTTTCCCAGAAGAATTGAAAACATCATACCACAGTGATATATATTCACCCATATTTATAGCAGTGCAATTTGTAATAGCTAAATCTTGGAAACAACCCAAATGCCCATAAACCAAGGAATGGATTTTTAAAAAGATGTGGTATTTTTATACAATGGAGTACTACTCACCCATAAAGAAGGATCAACCTGAGATTTTTATAGTTAAATGGATGCAACTTGAGACCATACGTATAAGTGAAATAAATCAGACTCCCATGTGTAAACATCATAGTGTCTTCCTTGTGTGAGAAACTGAAACAGGAAATAAGATCCAGTATGAACAATAGATATTGTGAAATGCGAAAAAACTATTCAAAAGGAAAGAGAAACTGGGATGGGGAAAAGGAGAAAAGGAAAAAGGAAAAAGGGAAAAAATGTACACACACACACACACACACACACACACGAGATAGTTAAAATAGCTATACTAATTTCCTCTTCTTCTTTTTTTGTTTTTTCTTTTCTACAGGGGATCAAACTCACGACCTCTGACTTGCCAGGCAGGCGTTTGTGCCACTGAGATAAATCCCTAGCCCAATCAGTTTATTGAAAAGAAAGGTTTGTGCTAATATTACTTGTCAAATTTTATTGTCTATATGCTGTACTCTTTGAAGATAACAATATGTATTGTATTAACCATTGTTATGCACCTATTATCTTGTTTTGAAATTTTGTTTCATTGGTTTTTTTCTCTTTAAAATAAAAAAAAGAAAGAAAGATAGATCTTTTCCAAGTGGGAGGACTATGAGTTGGAGGGAGGGAACAATAGGGAGGGTAAGGGAATGAAAAAGATTAAATTGTCTTACGGACTTGTACCTGCTCCCCAGGAGGAAAGTAATCATGATGTATTACAAACATATCTTTTTTTTTTTTTTTTTGTGGCACTAGGGTTTGAACTCACAACCTTGCACCTGCCAGGCAGGCGTTTAAGCTGCTGAGCCAAACTCCCAGCCCTAGTTTTTTGAGGCAGGGTCGCACTGCGTAGCTCAGACCGGCCTTGTGCTCGCGTTGTAGCCCAAGCTGGCCTCGAACTCACAATGCTCCTCCTACCTCAGCCTCCCGAGTGCTGGGATTAAAGGCGTGCGTACAAACATATCTTAATAAAAACTAAAATTCTTTTTTTCAAATCCATTTTATTTCAAAGAGAAACAAACAAAATTTCAAAACATGTCAATTAGGAAGCAACAATGGTACATTGCGCATTGATACCCCCAAATCATTCACCCACAGCACAAGACATCTGCATTCAATCGTCTGAACAGTACCAGCACAACTTTCTCAATGACCTCAGAGAAATCAGGATTATATCTATCTTAACTATCTTTTTTATATACATATATATACATATACATAAATATAATGTTTGTTTCAGCTCACACTAGTGAGACAACACGATGTTTACACATGTGAGTCTAATTTATTTCACTCATGAGTATGGTCTCAGGTTGCATCCACTTACCTATAAAAGCCTCCAGTTTATCCTGCTTTATGGCTCCATTGTATAAAAGTACCACATCTTTTTTATCCATTCCTCAGCCAATGGGCATTTAGGCTGTTTGCAAGATCTAGCTATTAGAAATTGTGCTGCTATAAACATGCGTGCACATACATCGCTGTGGTACGATGAAAAAAAACTAAAAAATGAAGTAAAAGGAAAAGTGCATGAGAAGTGGAAAAAGGAGACAGGACCTTTGAGAGAAACACAGAAAGACTGCTGAGGTGCCTAGTCAGTCTCCCACTTGAAATTCCTGCAGGAAAAGCAAAGGGCTTTCAAAGTGGTGGTTTTTAGCAAGGAACTCCCCCGAGGGTGGCACCCAATTTCTAACCACCGGCTTTATAGAAACTGTGGAGTAGACTACAAAGGGAGGTTTTTTATTTATTTATGTATTTATTTTTTCTTTGCGGCACCAGGGATCAAACTCACAGCCTCACACCTACCAAACAGGCACTTAAGCCACTAAACCAAACTCCCAGCCCCTGTTTCTCTAAGGCAGAGTCGCACTTTGAAGCTCAGGCCGGCCTTCGCTCGCGTTGTAGCCCAAGCCGGCCTCGAACTCACAACGCTCCATCTACCTCAGCCTCCCGAGTGCTGGGATTAAAGGCGTGCGCCACCACGCCCGGCCAAGAGAGGCTTTTTTAAAGAAAACTTTCCTTCTATTTTTTTAAGACATGAAGGGCGGGTGCGAGAAATGTAGTTCTTTGAAACACATCCACAGTGCCATCTAGCGTCTAGAGAAACGGATCTCGGGAGTTACTGACCAAAGATCCACGTTATTTTTCGCTCAAAGGGACTAAAAACCGGGAGAGGAAGTCCATAGGATCCCAGTGGAAAGAAGGGAAGACCCCCAGAATACACTAAAACCGCCCAAGTGGGCCCTGTTGAAGGCTCCGCCCCTTAAGGAAACCTCCCTCCTCCCGCCCTGCGGACCATAGCAACAGCATCAGGAAGTCACTGTCCTTCCCCGAAGGACGCGCCGGATGGAGGTCAGGATTGGGTTGTTGTGGGCCTGCGCGTGGGAGCCCCGGGAGGTCCAGACCTGGAAGTCTGCATTTCACATTGCTGTTACTGAAGGACAGATGGTGATGTTTGGCAAGGAACTCCAGGGGGTAGCCCCCAAACTGTAGCCCCTAGCTTGCACGGAGTGTGAAACTGGTAACAGAGAAAGGTATGTTAATCGGAAGACTTTCTCGCCATTTTTTTAAAACGCAGAGGGCGGGTGCTAAACACACCAGTTTGGTGCAGATCCACAGTGCCATCTAGCGGCCAGAGAAACTGATGATCTGCTTCATGATGGTAAAATCCATGTTATACCGAACTTTTCTGGCAAAAACCAGGAGACAAGGTATAGGGGAGCCACGAAGAATGAAAGGAAGATCCCCAGAATGCACTAAAGCCAGCAGAGTAGGCCCGTTGAAGGCTCCGCCCCTTAAGGAAGCCTCCCGCCTCCCGGCCTGGGAACCATAGCAACAGCAGCAGGAAGTCACTGCCTTCCCGGAAGGACGCGCCGGATGGAGGCACAAGATTGGGTTGTTGTGGGCCTGTGCGTGGGAGCCCCGGGAGTACCAGGACACCCGGTGTCCTACGTTTTGTGTGTGTGTGGATCGGGAACCAAACTCTAAACCTTGCGCTTGCAAACGGCCTTTGCCACTGAGCTAAATCCGCATCCTGCGGTACTACTTTTGACAGTGTTGTTAGTGAGGGACGGGACCCGTAGTATCTGGTACCTGCTGCCCCACCGGAGGACGCGCTCCTCTTGCCAGTGTCATGCCGATTCTCTGCTCCCGCTCCCATCCACCCAGGCTTTTGAACAGGCCTCTCACTTGGTACCCTCACTCTCTTCCTTTTAGCCCTGGCCTCTGGCCTCCTTCCTGGCCAACAGGGTTCCCAAGAGACACAGTAGACACCACCACAGCTGAAGGATCTTCAGTAAATGAACTCACTTGCCTGATGGCAGAAAAATAGGTTGCTTTTTTTTTTTTTTGTCCTCCTCCTATTCCTCCTCTTCCCTCCCTCCTTCCCCCTCCCCCTCTCTCTCCTGTCTCCTTTCTCCTTTCTTCCCTGCCTGGGACCACAAACCATCCCACCATTCATGCCTGGTTAAGACCCTGGTACTAAACTGTATTCCCAACTCCAAAATGGCTTTTTAAGCAAGGTTCACATAGGGTGCTGACTAGAACATAGGAAATAAAAATAAAAATTCTGCACATTGGCTTGGCTCCTGGAATGTCTCCCCAGAAAGTTTTGATCCTGGGAAGTGGCTCTCAGAACACATCCTGCAATGTGGATACTCTAGAGCTGAGTACTCCAGGCCATGAAATCTTAGCAGAACTATGAACCCTATATTATATCAGAATGTTTGAAATTCTCAGTTGCTACAACTCAACAGATACTGTACAACACAACAGCAGTGATACAGAAGAAAGATCACTCCAGCCCTGTTAATTATCCAGTGTGCCATAAGCACCTGCCTGGCAGGTGCAAAGTTGTGAGTTTGATCCCTGGTATAAAAAAAAAAAAAAAAAAAAAAAAAAAAAAAAAACCCAAAAGGCACATGAACACTGGGAGCCTCAATTTCCTTACCATTAAAAAAGAATTATATCCCTTACTCTTTAAAAAAAAAATTACCTAATGTGCTATATTTGTGGTCTCACAGCTTTCTCATCGTTCCATTTAATGCCAATTTATTTTTTTCCTGTGGCATCGAGGATCGAACTCAGAACCTCGGGCCTACCAGGCAGGTGCTTAAGCCACTGAGCCAAACTCCCAGCCCTAGTTTTTTGAGATAGGGTCACACTATGTAGTTCAGGCTGGCCTTGCGCTCACGTTGTAGCCCAAGCCAGCCTCAAACTCACAATGCTCCACCTACCTCAGCCTCCCGAGTGCTGGGATTAAAGCCGTGCACCACCACGGCCAGGGCCAATATTTTTATGTAAATAATTACAATCCAAATAATTTTCATATTGATGTGATTGGAACCTAGGTTATGGTTATTTACATTAAACAATAAGTGTGCAGCGAAACATAAAACTGCAACGTTCTTTCTCTCCCCAAGTTTAGATCATGTCTGAAGCTGGTTTGGGCAGGAACCACACAACTGAAAAACAGTTACATGTTTATTGTCAGATAACGTTTATATGTTTGTCTGTAGGGGGGATTGAACTCACAGCCTAACACCTGCCAGACAGGTGCCTAAGCCACTGAACCAAACTCCCAGCCCTAATTTTTTGGAGGCAGGGTCACACTATGTAGTTCAGGCGGGCCTTGCGCTCACATTGTAGTTCAAACCGGCCTGGAACTCACAACGATCCTCCTGCCTTAGCCTCCCGAGTGCTGGGATTAAAGGCTTGCACCACCACGCCTGGCTCTTTTGGAGCCTTTGTGACAGTTTGGTCTCAGATTAATTTCTGTGCTTATGAAAAGGACGAAATTTCCCCCAAGAAATGTACAATTTAAAATAAAAGTCCTATATTTCTATCTGGGGTCATTTCATCAGGATATTAATCTCTGTCTCACAAAATTGAGAGCCGCTATTGCTCTCTCCTAGTATAACAGGAAGCTAAGTTACATAGAAATTAACATGCAATGAGAATGGCATTGGGACCATAAGAAACAAAGACATCAAAATTGTGACTGGAGGAACACCTGAAAAAGGTACAACTTTAAAATGAAAATACCTTGGCCAGGCCTACAGACCTGCCTAAGACATAAACAATAACTTCAACTTATACGTGATCAGCTCCACCTGGTCCAGGAAGTCCAGAAGGGCGTCAGCTGCCTAGGTGGGTGAGTAGCACATCTACACTCACCCCGTCCCAAAAATACCCTTGTTCATTCCATGTACTGGTGCTAGGTCACTCATTTGCCAGAGGGATCAGTAGTGGCTACAGGGCTATACTTATAATCTTAAAGGTTGGTTGCAGTTTGACCCAGGATATACCCATGTTGTACCAACTCTCCTGTATAAATTACACCTGACAAAGGGCCTCAGTGGCCACCCAATAAAGGATCCTCCTGGAAATCCAGGAGCAATTCTCCTTGTTTCCCATAAAACTCTCCAAACTTCTTCCAGCGATTGTCCACTTCATTCCTCGATGTTGTGGGACCACAAGAAAGGAACATTTGGCATCTAACAGGGCCGGAGTTATATTTCTTATATATCAATCACTGCTGGGCCTTGTACGTGATCTGTTGAGTCCTTTTAGCAACTGAGGATTTCAAACATTCCGACCAAACACAGGGTGAATGTCTTCAGGAGATTTAATGGACTGGGGCTCTCAAATCTAGTAGACCTCCCCTACTCAGGATGTGTTTTGAGTCTCTTACCAAGAACAGAGCCTTCTAGGGAAAGCCAATATACAGAATCTTTAATTTATGTTTTGCATTTCTCGAGTTCTACTCAGGACCCTATGTTAACATTCCTTAAAAATGCTTTTTGGTAGCCGGGCGTGGTGGCGCACGCCTTTAATCCCAGCACTCGGGAGGCTGAGGTAGGTGGAGTGTTGTGAGTTCGAGGATCGCTTGGGCTACAATGCAAGTGCAAGGCCGGCCTGAGCTACACAGTGCGACCCTGCCTCAAAAAACCAGGGCCAGGAGTTTGGCTCAGCAGCTTACACGCCTGTCAGGCAGGTGCGAGGATGTGAGCTCAATCCCTGGTGCCACAAAAACAAACAAACAAAAAAATGCTTTTGGGAACTAGGAATGTAGTTTAGTACCAGGATGTTGACCTGGCATGCATGCAGAGATGGGTTCAGGTTCCACTCACGAAAGAAAAAACTTTAAACTATTTTTCTGGCGTCAGCCAGAAGACCTCATTTACTGAAGATCCTTCAGCTGTGGTGGTGTCTATTGAGTTTCCTGGGAGCCCTGTTGAACAGGAAGCAGGCCAGAGGCCAGGGCTAAGAGGAACAGAGCGAGGGTGCCAAGTGAGACCAGTTTAAAACCCGGAGTGGGTGGGAGCAGGACCAGGCATTTGGCATGACGCTGGCAAAAGCAGCGCATTGTGCGTTGGGCAACAGTTACTAGATTTCAGGGATCCTGTCCCTCAGTAACAGCACTGTGAAATGCACGACTCCCTGGAGCGGACCTCCTGAGACTGCCAGGGGCAGGCCCATAACAACCCAATCCTGGGGCTTCTATGGCACTTACTTCCGGGAAGGCAGTGACTTCCCGCTGCTGTTGCTATGGTTTCCAGGGAGGCGGACGGAGGCTTCCTTAAAGGGCAGAGGCTTCAACGGGGCCCACTTGGATGATTTTAGTGAATTCTGAGGATCTTTCCTTCATTGGATTTGGTTCCCATAGTCTTAGTCTCTAGTGTTTGAACACATAGAGTGAACAAAACATGAACTTTCTGCCCGTGAGACACCACATTCGTTTCTATGAACGCTAGATGGCAGTGTGGTACTGTACAATCCTACTGGGTAGCTTGCACCCGCCCTTCTTGTTTAAAAAAAAAGAGACCAGAAGGTTTTTTGGTTATAACACCTTTGTTTATAGCCAGTTTCACTTTCTGTTAGATTTTCTGTGGCTTCCTTGGGAGGAGTTCCTTGCTAAAACTCACTACCTAGGCTAGCATGTTAGTGCACGCCTTTAATCCCGGGGGGGGGGGGGGGGGGGGGGGGGGGGGTGGCTGAGGCAGGAGGATCATAGTGAGTTCCAGACCGGCCTGGGCTACAAAGTGAGTTCAAGGCCAGTCTGAACTGCATAGTGAGACCCTGTCTCAAAAAAGAGGGCCGGGAGCCAGGCGTGGTGGCGCACGCCTTTAATCCCAGCACTCCGGAGGCGGAGGTAGGTGGAGCTTGTGAGTTCAGGCGAGTGCAAGGCCCGCCTGAACTACATAGTGTGACCCTGCCTCAAAAAACTAGGGCTGGGAGTTTGACTCAGTGGCTTAAGTGCCTGTCTGGCAGGCGTGAGGCTGTGAGTTCGATCCCCGATGCCGCAAAAAAAAAAAAAAAAAAAAGAGGGCCAGGGATTTAGCTCAGTGGCCTAAGTGCCTGCCTGGCAGGCACAAGGTTGTGAGTTCCATCCCCAGTACCAAAAAAAAAAAAAAAGGACTTGTATCTAGAACATTATAAGGATTGAAAAAATCATATCTCTGCCAGTTTAAAGATCCAATCCAAAAATGGGCATCTGAGATAGACATTTCTCAGAAGACTGTAAAAATGGCAAATATATGAGGTTTTGAGTTCGATCCCTGATATCAGAAAATATAAATAAATAAAACTCACTACCTGTGGAAAACCTTTGCTTTTTTCTTTTTTTGTGGCACCTGGGATCAAACTCACAACCTCGCACCTGTCAGACAGCCGCTTAAGCCACTGAGCCAAACCCCCAGCCCTAACTTTTTGAGGCAGGGTTGCACTATGTAGCTCAGGCCGGCCTTGGGCTCACGTTGTAGCCCAAGCCGGCCTCAAACTCACAATGCTCCTCCTACCTCAGCCTCCTGAGTGCTGGGATTAAAGGCGTGCGCCACCACGCCTGGCTAAAACTTTTGCTTTTCCTCTCGGACTTTCAACTGAAAGGTTGCCTTGATTCCCAGCAGTCTGTCTCTATTTGAAAGGTTCTGCCTCCTTTCTCCACTTATGTGCTTTTCATTTTGATACATTTGCAATAAATCATTATTAGCTGGGCGTGGTGGCAAACGCCTTTAATCCTAGCACTCGGGAGGCTGAGGTAGGAGGAGCATTGTGAGTTCGAGGCCGGCCTGAGCTACATAGTGCGACCCTGCCTCAAAAAAAACCAGGGTCGGGAGTTTGGCTCAGCAGCTTAAGCGCCTGTCTGGCAGGTGCGAGGCTGTGAGTTCGATCCCCGGTGCTGCAAAAAATAAAATAAAGTAAATGTGAGCAAATGACAAAAAAAAAATACATGTGTATGTATATGTTTGCATATATATGCAAAATGCGTGAGACCAAGGTCACCTTGAGTCAAATAGAAACTAAGAAAAAGTGGTCTAATCAGTCTTCAAAGGAAAATTAAAACATTTAAAAGAAAACCTGCCCTGGATATCTGCCCAGATAAAATGGACATATTTAGCAGGCCTGATAACAGACACTGCTCTCGTCTATGTAAAACTCCTGCCTTTATAACTCATGATGCCTTTGGAACCAGTGATCTTACAACTTCAGTCATAATGGGACATTTTTTTCCTTTGTTTACAAACTTCAACTAATTGGTAAATACACTTTTGGTTTTCAGTTTGAGTTGATGTGCATAAAACTTCTTTTTTTTTTTTGTGATCTTATAACTTCAGTCATAATGGGACATTTTTTTCCTTTGTTTACAAACTTCAACTAATTGGTAAATACACTTTTGGTTTTCAGTTTGAGTTGATGTGCATAAAACACTTCTTTTTTTTTTTTTTTTTTTTTTTGCGGCACCGGGAATCATACTCACAACCTCACACCTGCCAGGGCAAGTGCTTAAGCCACTGAGCCAAACTCCCGGTCCTGGTTTTTTTGAGGCAGCGTCGCACTATGTAGCTCAGGCCAGCCTTGCGTTCGAGTTGTAGCCCAAGCCGGCCTTGAACTCACAATGCTCCTCCTACCTCAGCCTCCCGAGTGCTAAGATTAAAGGAGTGTGCCACCACGCCCGGCTAACATTTCTTATATGGTACAAAATTTTAAATTTACAGAATTAAGTTGCTCTTTTCTCTGTTTTTTTTTTGTGTGTGTGTGTGTGTGGCAGCGGGCATTGAACTCACAACCTCACGCCTGTCAGACAGGCCTTTAAGTCACTGAGCCAAACTCCCAGCTCCTGTTTTTTGAAGCAGGGTCGCACTATGTAGCTCAGGCCGGCCTTGCGCTCGTGTTGTAGCCCAAGCTGGCCTCTAACTCACAACGCTCCTCCTACCTCAACCTCCTGAGTGCTGGGATTAAAGGTGTGCGCCACCATGCCCGGCTTCAGCTCCAGCTTTAGGTATTCCAGATTGATTCACTCCTTCAACCTGTTTGTGAATAAAAGAAAGCATGTTGCCTCAGGGATCCTAACCCAAAACAGTGAGACCCTAAAAGAAACCCAACACTGGTCTAAGACACTAGATTCAATATCTGAAGGTTGGCCTCCCTGTTTGTGGGCACTTACAGCAACTGCCCTTCTGGATAAGGAGGCAGACAAACTGACTCTGGGACAGAATTTAACTGTTTAGGTGCTGCATGCTGTCTTTGAACTCAATAGTCGGGAATATCAGTGGCTTTTAAACACCTGCATCACTCAGTACCAGAGACTGCTTGTTGGGAATCCCCGATTCACCTTCAAACCAGTAAAGACTTTAAACCCAACCACCTATTTGCCCACAGAGCTTGAACAGCCTGACCGTGATTGCCTTGCATTACTTTGCCTGTCACGCTGATGCCCAGATGGAGCCTCTAGCAGATGCCTAGTGCACCTTGTTCACAGATGAAAGTAACTGTGTTAAGGGCTGGGAGTTTGGCTCAGTGGCTTAAGCACCTGCCTGGCAGGCACAAGGCTATGAGTTCAATCCCAGGTACCGCAAAAAAAAAAAATAATAAAATAAAATAAAAGTAACTGTGTTAAAGATGGACAACACAGGGCTGACTATGCTGTTACTACCAAAGAGGCCAGGCCCTCAATTGGGTGAAGAACAAAAGGATCAAGTGAGCTCATCCTAACAACTGCTGGGAGGCCTGTCCCGACAAGTCAGATCCACTAAAGACCACCCTAAAGAGACAACACACTCAGCCAGGCGTGGTGGCACACGCCTTTAATCCCAGCACTTGGGAGGCTGAGGTAGGAGGAGCATTGTGAGTTCGAGGCCCGCTTGGGCTACAATGGGAGCGCAAGGCCGGCCTGAGCTACGTAGTGCGACCCTGCCTCAAAAAACTAGGCCTGGGAGTTTGGCTCAGTGGCTTAAGTGTCTGTCTGTCAGGTGTGAGGCTGTGAGTTCGATCCCTGGTGCTGCAAAAAAAAAAAAAAGAGAGAGACAACACACTCAAAGTCTTGCTTCTGTCACTCTGGGAGCTGGCAGATGCTGAAGATTGACTGGACAACATATACAGGAGTGCCTGTCCCTGATTGCTTGTGTGTTATGCTACCATGGATGGATTTTGATTCTTTTTCCTCATTTAATTCAGTGCTTGCTACACTACTCTGGATTATATTCCCAGAGGACTGGAAGGTTCCCCAAAAAACTGTCTTTTTATTGATGTAACTATTTTTCTGGGCACCTTACTTTGTTTTATTGAGTTATAGGTTCAAGATATTGTTATCCTGTTTATTTCCTAGTTCCATATCGTCTGTTAATCTTAGCATTAACTATTACTCTCTGGGCTGCAATTCCAGCACACTGAGAGATTACTAAACAGGTCGCCTTTGTTCTTTATTCTATAAATATTAATCTTGGTTTGCTTGCTTTCAGCTGTTTACACCTACAGTAAAAATGTTCCCTTTAGCCAGGCATGGTTGCTCATGCCTTTAATCCCAGTACTTGGGAGGCTGAGGCAGGAAGATCCTTGTGAATTTGAAACCAGCCTGGACTACAAAGTGAGTTCAAGGCCGGCCTCAACTACATAGTGAGACTGTCAAAAAAAATAGGGCTGAGGGTTCATCCCAGTGGCCTAAGCGCCTGTCTGGCAGCCTCGAGGTTGTGAGTTCGATCCCTGGTACCAAAAAAAAAAAAAAAAGTTCCCCTTATGGGTAATATGTATTAGCCTTCTAGGAGTATATAAAAATTCAAGACATTAAAAATTTCAAATTCAAGTTAATGATATAGGCCCCTAGTTGTTAAACTTAAAAAATACTGGAAAAACAGAGGGAGAAGATTCTCCTCTATAATAGAAATTGGGGGAATGTTGGGGCACAGTTATAATGTAGAAACACATTTGTGAGATGGTAAATTTATAGATATTTCATAATCAGGCAGGCGTGGTGGCGCACGCCTTTAATCCCAGCACTTAGGAGGCTGAGGTAGGAGGAGCATTGTGAGCTCAAGGCTGGCTTGGGCTACAATGTGAGCACAAGGCTGGCCCGAGCTACATAGTGCGACCCTGCCTCAAAAAACTAGGGCCAGGAGTTTGGCTCAGTGGCTTAAGCGGCTGTCTGGTAGGTGTGAGGTTGTGAGTTTGTGCTCCGATGCCACAAAAAAAAAAAAAAAGATATTTCATAATTAGAGGACTCTGACCAAGTTGCTGTTCTGCTGTCTCTGGTAAATTCAGTTGACCCTGACAGTGTCAGAGCAATTACCTATACCTTAAGGCACCTTGGGTTTACCTGGGCTCATTCAGTAAAAGCTCTCTCTGGAACATTCCTTATTATGGCAATGTCCTTAACCACTCTCATTCAGTCAAGGCTCTCTCTCCGGAACAATTCCTATATTATGGTAGTGCCCTCAAGTATGCCCATTCTGTAAGAGCCTCCTCCCCCAGTTCCTGGAATGTTTCTACACCAGCCTGTCTGTCAATATATGATTCAATGTATGTAACCAATCATGTAACCTTTGGTCACTTGCTTTGTACCTCCCACTTCTGATTCTGTATAGAATAGACACCTTCCTGATTTGGGGAGGTTGCTTGGGAGGAATTATCCCTGCAACAGTTCACTAGCATGAACTCCAACAGTCCACTGCTGTAAAGATTTAATGCTGTCTGC
>RJWM01031724.1:0-22149 GCA_004363535.1 Dasyprocta punctata | reverse complement strand
CATTCCATCAATGGTCTTTCAATCTTTTGTTCTTAGGGCCTCTTCATCTTCTTAAAATGTATTGAGACCTCCAAAGAGCTCTGGTTTATGTGAGTTATCACTATTGATATTTATTGTATTAGAAATTAACATTGAAAAATAAAGCATAGATACTAAAAGTTTTATTACTTCACTTAAAAAACAACAAGAAGCCCATTGCGTGCTAAATTTTTTAACTTTTTAAAATTTTTTTTTCAAAACAGAAACCAATTTAATCAGAAGACTGGCATTGCGTTACATTTTTGCAAATCTTTTTAATGTCTGGCTTAATAGGAGTCAGCTGGGTTCTCGTATTGCTTCTGCAATTCATCTGTTTTGATATGTTGTTTTGGTTGAAATGTATGAAGAAAATCTGGCTTCACACAGTTATGCAGTTGGAAAAGGAGAAGTATTTTAATAGGCTTTTTAGATAACTATGGATATTTTTGTTTGACATTACACCAAAATGTTCCATTTGTTAAGTAGTAGTTTTTCATTTTTTCTTTGGCACTTTTTCTCCCTCCTTCTGCTCCTCCCTTTCTCCTTCTCCCTCCTTCTCTCTCCCTTCCTCCCTTCCTCCCTTTCTTCTTTCTTCTCTTTCTTTTTCTTTGCAGGGCTAGAAGTTTCTTAAAAATCATTTTCAGTGTGAAACTCTAAACCCATATCAATGAACTTTTCATACTTTTTCAGTTTGAAATCTATCAGCCTATTTTGAAATTTGAATGGATCTTTTTGCTCATACATGATTTTTTAACATCATGGAAGGTATTGGTTCACAGAGGATATACATATCTTCTAAATTTTGACATATTTTGTTACACAGCATCAATAAAATCACATTTGTCAATATCAAATCTCTTCAGAAAAGTCCTTAAATATTTGGAAACTGTCAAGCTCATAGTAGTGCATACAATTTTTCCAAATTCTGATTTTCATATGAAAGCTTAAATTTTATTATTGGTGATATACCGTCAGTTGCTTTCCCTGAAGTGACAAAGATCATTTCATTTATTTGTGATTAAAAACTGCTAATTCTTCAAGTATAAATAACTAAAATTTATTTGTAATTATTATGGACTAGATTTTATTCCCCTCAAATTCTTATGTTGAAGCACGAACTGTGACATGGTTCAAACAAGTCAGCCTTCCAGGGATGGAAAGGGTAGAGAAAAAAGGCCAAGTGGAAGATCTCTGGACATTTATGTACTTTTCTCATCAGTCATACTTAGAATTTCAAGGAAATTTAGTAATTTTGTCATAATGGTAACTTGAATTTAAATCTTCTCACTTTACACAAATGAACAACTAACAGTTACTGATTACTTATTAAGTACTTTGTATACTGTTAAGTGTTTTACATGAAAAATCTTACAAATCCTTGTAAGAATCCTATGTAGTAGATATGTATTATATATGTGCCTGCAAGAAAATAATGCTTTTGAAATAATAGATATTCTCAATAATAATAATAATAATGATAATCATACTTTTATTATTAATCAAGAATAATAATTCTGAAATATTAATAGATAGTCCCACATACCCACCCCAACCCCTATATTCTTATGCTTTTTTGCCTTTTACCCTCCAAGTCTACCTTTCCCATTCAGGCAGCCAGACGATTTCGTGACCTCACAAAAAGAATGGGATTGCAGATGATTGAGGAAAAATATCTTCTTGGCTTTTGTGTTTCAGAAGTCTGCAACTTTACAGAAACCCAAACTTCTCAAGATAGAGATAAAGGATGTGGGAGGATGCATTCTAAGTGCCAAGACTTAGTTCTCCAGGAGTTCTTCTCCAAGAAGAGATTTCTGAGATTAGAGGGGTGGGTTTAAGTGAAAGATTATTGATGGTGGTGTATTCCTAGATAAGAACTCAACCCAGGGTGGGGAGAATCAGAGATATTTGTGTACATCTAATTGGCCAAGTTTCAATTCACAGGTGCAGTCTAAGACAGATCTCCCCAAGTGTGTGTGTATGTGTGTGTGTGTGTCTGTGTGTGTTTATGAGAAAGAGAGAGAGACAGAGACACAGAGAGACAGAGAGAGAGAGAGAGAGAGAGAGACAGGAAGGCAGACAGATAGACATAGACAGAAAGACGGGGACAGAGACAGAGAGAAATAGACAGAGATAGTGTCTTAGTTACTTTTCTCTCCTTGCTGAAATAAAGTACCCAACACCCATATTTGGTTGGGTCCAACACAGGGTGGCACATGACAGAGGCTCAACCATTCATGGAGGTGGAAGACAGCAAAAGCAACAAATAGGAAAAAGAGAGAGAGAGAGAGAGAAAAGCCTCTTTCAGTCCCTTATGTTGCATGACCTTAATCCCAGTTTTGGGCCATGAATCAATCACAACCTCTAGATTCAGTAGCCTTCAAAACACCTGCATGAGGCTGCATGAGGTTTTGGGGGGACATCCAGACACACACCATAACATCCCCTGGCCACTCAAAGACTCATGCACATCCCTTTATGCAAAAGGCATTTAGTTCATCTCCAAGAGTTGCCGAAGTCTTAACAGTTTCAACATTGCTGAAAAGTCCAAGTCCCAAGTCTTCTCTGAGATTTAAGGCAAACTCTTAGCTGCAAGCCCCTGTACAAATGAAAAGAAAGTTAAACACCTCCAACATTCAATGGTGCAAGATAGATATTTCCATTCCAGAAGTTACAAATGGAAGCCGGGCGTGGTGGCACATGCCTTTAATCCCAGCACTTGGGAGGGTGAGGTAGGTGGAGTGTTGTGAGTTCGAGGCTGGCTTGGGCTACAACGCGAGCACAAGGCCGGCCTGAGCTACATAGTGCGACCCTGCCTCAAAAAGCTAGGGCCAGGAGTTTGGCTCAGTGGCTTAAGTGCCTGTCTGGCAAGTGTGAGGCTGTGAGTTCGATCCCTGGGGCTGGGAAAAAAAAAGTTACAAATGGAGATGCAAAGGAATGGGATCAAAGCAAGTTCAAAATCCAGCAAGGCAAACAAAATCCATTAAGTCCTGTAGTTCCATGTGCAACATCTGAGCCAATGTGTGGCAAGAAGTGAACTCCCAAGGGTTTGGGTGGCTCTGTTCCTATTGCACTTCTGGTGGTTGTAGCTAATATGGCTTCTCCCTTGGGCCAGCTCTGCTCCCTCCTTTCAGTTTTCCTCAGCTGATCCATGTTCTTGGCTTCTCCAAACTTCTGGAGTCTCCACTGTACCTTGGGCTTCACAATCACAGCTTTACATACTGTCCTCCCAGGGGTACACTGCCTGGCCTCCCAGACCTTCTGAAATTTGGGTGAAAGCATTCCTAACCCCACAACTCTTGCATTCTGTATGCACCTAAAACCAGTGCCAGGTGGGATGATGCCAAGGTCTGCTACCATCTGGAGCAGTAGCCAGGCTTTCTTCTCTCTTGGCTGTAGGGGTCGAGTGTCTGGATTGCTGAGCACCCTGAACCCAATTCTGAGGAACAGATTCTCTAGGTTGCCACCATTCTGGAATATGGTGATCTGTAGCTTTCTTCTCAAAGCAAAGGCTTTCACTTTTGCTATTTTGAGGCTGAAAAAGGGGGACTCCTGCTGCTTTTTGTGATGCCCTAAGGCCATCTTTTCTATTCTCCTAGCAACCACAATCTCCTCTGCTCTATCTTTGCAGTCCACAGTTTTACTGAAGTTTCCTTTCTGGCCAAACTTGCAGCATTTTAAATCATTCTGCTGGGCTATTTCCTCTTGATTCCCAACATAAATTTGGCTAAAATTCCTCAATAGTAGCCATGCCGCTGCCTCAATACCGGACTGCCTTGAAATTTCTTCTGCCAGATTAATTAGTCTATTGCCTTTAATCTCAGTCTCATGCGAAGTGTCAGCAAAATGCAAATAAACTTTCTGCCAACCCATAACACAATTTTCTAGAGTCCAACAACCAAAGCAGTCCTCCTTGGCAGAAACCTCCTGAGCCTGGACTTTACCAGCAGGATTTCTATCAGCCTTCTGGTCTTCTGAGTTCTGACCAGAATCCCCCATATGGAACAGCATGAGGCATTCCAGCACTACTTTTTCAGCCATCATTTCTGAACTTTTCCAAACTTTCCACAAGTCATTCCCAAAGGCTCGTGAACCACATGGTCAGGTGTAGTCCCAGTAATGACTCCACTCCTAGTACAAAATTCTGTCTTAATTTCTTTTCTGTTCTTGCTGAGTCAAAATACTTGACACTCAAAGTTAAAGGAAGAAAGGTCTATTTAGCTCACAGTTTGTAGAGGTTTTAGTCCATAATCAGCTGGATCCAAGTTAGAGTGGTACATGGTACAGGGGCAGCTGTTCATGGAGATAGAAGACAGCAAAAGCAACAAGTGGGAGAAATAGAGAGAGAGAGAGAGAGAGAGAGAGAGAGAGAGAGAGAGAGAGACAGAAAGACAGAAAGAGAGAGACAGAGAGAGACAGAGAGAATGAAAGAGAGGCCCCTTTAGGTCCCTTATATTGTATGCAGGCTGCCTGGCCTAGGGTGGGTGTAGCACTCACACCCTTAATCCCAGCATTGGACCTTGAATCAATCACAAACTCTAGATTCAGCCACCTCCAAAAAGTCTGTCCCCCCATGACTGCACAAGATTTGGGAGAACATCCACTCACAAACCATAAAAGAAAGAAACAGAGAGACAGAGACAGAGACAGAGACAGAGACAGGAGACTGTGTGTAATTGGTCTTGGCAGGTGGAGCCGAGGGTGACCTTGTAGACTTCCTGGGATTTATAGTATACTGGGAGAAGAAGACTGATTCCAGGCACCCAAAGATGTCAGGAAAGTTGTACAGAGAGCCTCAGGCAAGTGGAGCCTTGGGTGGGCTTACAGACTTCCCAGGCTTCATAGTAGCCTGGATGAAGAAGAGTGATTCAGGCACCCAGAGATGTCAAGGAAGTTGTACAGAGAGCCTAAGGTAAGGAGGACTGTATTCAGGGACACTTGGGTGACTGACTGCTATTTTCAACAGTCTGGACTGGTGAAAAAAGTTCAAAGGTTGTATGGTTTAAATCAAAAAGATTACCTAAAAGTTTCATGTGTTTAGAGGTGAGATTTTTGAAAGGTGATTGGATCATAGTGGTGCTATATTCATCAGTGGGTTAATCCATTCATGAATTCATAACTGAATGTGCTATTAAGAGGTAGGGCCTGGTCCAAAGAGGTAGGTCACTGGAGGTGTGATCTGAAAGGGGTTATTCTTATCTGTGGCTTCTCCCTTCTCTTTCTGCTTTCTGGCTTCCATGGAACAAACAGAATTCTTTTATGGTGCCCTTTTATCACGCTGTTGATTCAGATTGTCAAGTAGTGTCTGGGCTTCCTTATTTCATTCATTCTCTACCTAGTGTTCCATGGCACTTAGCTAATCTTAGCCAGACTTAGCTAATCATTTAAAAAAATCTTAGCTAGGCATGGTGGTGCACACCTATGTTCCCAGCCCTTGAGAGGCCGAGAAAGGAGGATCACCTTGGGTTTGAGGCCAGTCTGGGCTACATAAGTGAGTTCTGAGCCAGCCTGCAGTACGTAGTGAGACCCTGTCTCAAACAAACAAACCCCTCCAAATTTTTAAATTAACCCAACATACCTAAAATATGCTAATTTCAACAAAAAACAGCAAAAATACTAACGTGCTTTTGCACTCATTGTTATTTTCTTATTTTGTCATGAAATTTTTGTTTTTGCATTAAAAAATACTAAGTGTACCAGTCAGTTTCTTGTTGCTGTGACCAAATCCCTAACACTTACAACTGAAAGTAGAATAGGTTTATTTGACTCATAATTCAGAGATTTCTGGTTGGCTGCCTTTGAGGCAGAAACTTTGTCATGGCAGAAGGACATCGTGGAGGACAGATGCTCAGCTAGCAGCAGCCTGGAAGCATGAAGCACAGAAAGAGAGCCACAGAGGAAGGGGATGGAACCAGATTTAGTCCCCAAGGTCAAGGCCCCTGACTCACTTTTCCAAGGAGGCTCAACCTGCTAATATCATCTATTCAGCTATAAACTCATCAGTGGATGAACCCATTTGTGAGGTTATCACTCTCACAACCCAATCACTTTCCCCAGGAGTCTTTTTCTAGGCACATTGATAATCAAGATTAACTAGCACACTAAGTCTTTGAACTATTTTGCACTATGGCACATCTTAATTTGTACTGCCCCCACTTAATTACTCAATAGCCACACAAGGAACTATGTGCCATCAATTAATGTAAGAAGGGCTATCATAATACAATATACTTAAGATTATACCGTGAGTTGCTTAGGAAAGAAGACACTTAGATAAATAAAAAGTGAAAGCTTTTTCCTTCTTGTATTCTCTTTATGAAGGTATTTGTGAGTACGTTAGTTCACAGACAGGTGTTTGAGACTTAGACTCAGTTGGCGTGGGTGGAGGTGCATAATTGTGTGACACTGCTGTGCCCATATCTAAGTTGGCTTCTTCAGTCACATTCAATTGGACAGATCTTTTTTTTTTTTTTTGAGGCTATGTAGCCCAGGCTGGCCTTGAACTCATGGCAATCCTCCTGCCTCAGTTTCTGGAGTGCTGGATTCACAGATGTGCACCACCACAATCAGTTGAATAGACATTTTTGAAAGTCTACCTTGGACCAAGCTTTGGTAAGTATGGGGGATAAAATGATGAGAGTGAGAAAACAATGGGTTGTCTGACTTCATGGGGCTCCGGTCTACACAAATAGAAGGTAAATTACAAAAGGAGCTGGGTGCTCTGCAGCAGTGTGTGAAGCAGTGTATGGTTGTTAATGGAAGTTATTTTCTCACTTGCATACCAATACTCATTCCTTTTTCCTTTTCCAGCATTAAGGGAGTGCGTTCTCTGTAGAACATTTAAAAACAATAATAAAATGGATTGAAAGTTGTTTCTGCTTTTTATTATCACCATGCACCTGTAATTCCAAGCCATGTCAGGGGTAAAATACTTGAGGGATTCCAGAATACATCATTGTACAACAAAAATTACTCAGTGCTGAAGACATCTGGTTTCTAAAATCCTTTATCTGCATGGTAGCAGAGCCTCCCAGAAGAACTCACTTGTCATAAATCTCTTGCCTGGGAGCCATCTGGGAAGAGTGACTCTTATCACTGGAGATGAAAATTCAGCATCCTACCCCAATACCAAATAGACACTTTCTTAAAACTACCATATCACACATTTGTTCTCCTAAGGGCTCATTTATCTTTCTAAAAAGTCGTGTGTTTTTCCATTTAGTGTCCTTTCTGTTCCCCTATTTCTACCACCTCCAGTTATATTTCTCTGTGAGTTTCATTACATATATGATTACATTTGCCTTTTGCTAATCTGTCTATTGTCAGTTTAAATTACAACGTTCAGACTCCTGACCACTGAAACTAATAAGGTGGAAGAAAAGTTTTTCCTGCCTGACAGATGCCTCACAGGAGGACTTACAGGCACTCAAATTTCTGAGCCCCGCCCTGAACCCACTAAACTAGAACTAGAAACTGGCACAAACAACTCAGGTTTAAGGAGATCCCAGGTGAATCTGAAGTTCAACCAGCTTGGGGAACACTGGAACTAGACTAGGAGCACCATAGTTCTTCTGCCATGCCTTGTTGGGAAGGACTTTGAGCCCTTGACGAAAACAAGTATTCTGGTTAGAGATTTCTACCAGCGATGGCATAGTGACTCACGGGAGAGAGAGGCTGAGGGAAAGTATTTGCCACCAATGCCACCCCTATAATTCTTTAAAGTATTAACATCTTCTGAATTTTCCTTTGGGTCTTCTTTTCTTTTTTGGAATTGCAGTTTTGTTAATTTTTAGTAAATCCTCAAAGAACTTTATATCCTTCCTCCTGAACCACACATCTGCTTGGATTTCAGGAACAGATGCCGAAGAGCCAAGTATCACTGACAACATTTGCCCATTGGGCTTTTCCTTTTGGCTTATCTTGTTTTTCCACTCCCTCTCTTCAGAGTTCTGGAAAAAGCTAGGGAGTGATTCATTTGTCATATGTTCTAACTTTAACACAAAAGAATCTCTAACATTAGCAATAAAAGAGAGCGGACATGTGATATTGTTGCACTACTTTCCTCTCTCATTCATTCTGCTATTCTTTTGGAATACATTCTAGGGTTCCTCCCAGTGCTGCTTGGCATTTGAGAGAGGAAGATAAGGACAAGAAAAAAGATTCTGTCCTTGGAAAGTTCCAAGTCAAACAGTGAGAGCCAGGTGTCACATCAGTAATTACAATGTGTTAAGTGCTGTAGTGGGAGGTGCTGGGAGCACAGAGGAGGGGCAGTCATTTTCTTCTGGAGGGAATGATTGAAGGTTTTTGAGTTGCTAATCAGCCTATTCTCCCCCCTTCCCGTGGATTCATTAATTTGCTAAACTAATAACGCCCGAGCACCTCTGATTCAGGCATTGGGATACATCAGATAGGAAGATCTCCTATTGCTCTAGCCCAGAGTGTATGGTAGCAGGGGGATCCAAGAGAAATGACAGATGTCAGATAGGGATCAGATTTATTAGCTGCTAAAATGGGATGGGAGGATTGCTTGAGCTGAGATTGGACTAGCTTCTCCTTCCTTCCTGTCATCTGTAGGGAAGGTGGAACTTGTCTCATCCTGTATAACTCAGGCTGACCCATCTCTAGTAAGTGGGTCATGGTCCTGGCTTGGATATTCTTAACTTGGAGAGGAGGAGGAGTAGGGGTCAGGTACAACTGTGTCCTTATAGAATAACTGCTTTAGAGTACTGTTGTTTTCACTTCCTTGGCTTTAATTTTTCTTGATATGATTTTGAATGGTATTGTTTTCCTAATTTTTCTTTCTCAGTGAGTTTGCTATTGGTGTGTAAGAACACTATTGATTTTCTTTGCTTTTTTGGGAGGGTTTGTCTTTGAGACAGAGCCACACTGTGTAATTCAGGTCGGTCTTGAATTCGCTATGTAGCCCAGGCTGGCCTCAAACTCACGGCACTCCTCCTGCCTCACCCTTCTGAGTGCTAGGATTTCAAATGTGCACCACCATGTGTGGCCGCTATTGATTTTTGTGGGTTTATTTTGTATCCTGCTATATTGCTGAATGTGGTTATTAATTCTAGGGGTCTTTTGGAATTTTTTGGATTGTTCATGTAAAGGATCATGTCATCTGCAAATGATAATAATTTAACTTCTTCCTTTCTTATATGTATCCCTTTTGTTTTTCTTTTGCCTGATTGCTCTGGCTAATGTTTCAAGTACTGTAATATATTGAATAGGTGTGGAGATAGTGGACATCCTTGACTTGTTCCTGATTTTAGAGGGAAAGTTTTCAGTTTTCCCATATTTCATATAATGTTGGCAGTAGGTTTGGTCATAAACGGCCTTTATCAGATTGAGATAAGTTTCTCTACATATTTTCTTCTGAGTTAGTTATGGTTGACACATTGTGTCAACTTGAGAAGTTTGAAAGTTTAACTAAGAGACTCATGGGGGAGCCATGGTTCTTACCTTGTAAATATCCTTGTCCTGTGCAAGAGGAGGGCAAGGAGATTCTGTGAGTTCTATACCTGCCATGGGAAGGCGGTGACCTGTGTACAATGTAAGGAAGGAAAAGTGGCTTACTCTTTCCCTCTTTTGCTCTGGCTGCTTTTGTGGACTGCTGTCTTGAATTGTTGCCCCAGTGCCATGCCACCCTGACTTGGAGCCAGCTGATTATGGACTGAAATCTCCAAAACCGTAAGCTAAATAAACTTTTCCTTTCTTAATTTTGGGTATCAGATATTTTGTCTTAGCAACGAGAAAAGCAACAGAGACAGGGTTTTTATCATGAATGGATGATGAATTTCTATCAAAGACTTCATCTATTAAGATGATCATGTGGTTTTTGTCCTTGCTTCTGTTTATATGATGTATGATGTTTAATGATTTGCATATGTTGAGCCATCCATGCATCCCTGAGATGAAGTCTACTTGTTCATGATGTATAATCTTTCTGATGATTTCTTACATTCCATTTGCCAGTATCTTACTGAGGAACTCTACCACATTGTTGGCTGGAACGTAAACCTGTACGGTCATTATGGAAATAAGTATGAAAATTCCTTAAAAAAAAACCCCTTAAATATATAAATTCCATTTGATCCAGCTATTCCCCTTCTAAGTATCTTCTTGAAATATTTAAATATGTAATGTTACAGTGATGCATACATACTCCTGTTTATAGCAGTACAATTCATAATAGCTAAATCTTGGAAGTGGTCTATATATCCATTAACAAAGGGATGGATAAAGAAAGTGCAGTATTTATATACAGTAGAGTACTACTCTGTCATAAAGAAGGATAAACTTGAGTCATTTTCAGGAAAATGGATGCCTCTTGACACCATAATGTTAAGTGAAATAAATCAGACACACAAGTCTAAATATTTTCTGATTTCTATTATATGAGAAACCCAAAATATAAAAGGAGAACAAAATAAAAGGTAGATAATAGGAAATAGGGAGATAGATCTTTTATAAAAGGGAAGGGGACCAAGACATGGCGGAAGGGAGAAGGAGTGAGGAGGGAGAGGGGATGAAAAGAAAACTAAGATGTGTTATGTACATGTACCAACTCCCCACAAGGAATGTGATCATTATGTACTGCAAACATGTACTAATAAAACAAAATAAAAACTGAAAAAAGGGGTAGTTCTATTTTATTTTAATTTTTTATTTTTATTTTTGGTACCAGGGATCAAACTCATGACCTTGTACTTGCCAGGCAGGAACTTGTGCCACTGAGATAAATCTCCAGCCCAATAGCTCTACTTAAAAGGAAATGAGAAAGTAGTTTATTCTGAGCCAAATAGGAATGACCATGGCCTTGCAAACACGGGTACAAGCTGTCCTGAATGACATGTTCCACCATGGAAGAGGTTACATGAAGTTACAGAACACAAAAGAATCATATGCCAGTACATTTACCAATTGCATTATTGGGATCATCAGATAGGGGGACTGGGGCAAGGTTTCAGTTATACAGCATTCTTAGCTTCAGGGTTGGTGGAGGCTGGAGATCTTCTAAACCTAGTAATCCATTCCAAGAAGTTCACATAATAGTCTAAAAATGTTAGGGCAGATATAAAAGTTAAGGTGAATGGTTATCAGAGTGTATATGATAGTCCCCAGTTATCAAGCAATCTGCAGGATCTTTAATGAAGTTTATTCAGAAAACTTCAGTTCACACTTGAAAAAGTTTCCCCAAATCTCACAGTTTAGGGAAACCCCTCCTTTTCAGTGGTATAGGAGTTTGTGGTTATGGTTGTAGTGCAGGGGGGGACAGATGAAGAGAAAGTCACAAGTTCCTGCTCTAGAGTCTAGAGGAAGGCAGACAGAAGGGAAGGCAAACTCCTTCACTTTCGATTATGAAAACGTCCTGCATGGAAATGGTTGGATGATGAGGAATTATTCACTGCATAAGGAGAGAAAGAGAGGGATGCTCAGTCCAAGAAATAGCATGCACTGAAGTGTAGACTCTTCAAATATAGCCATGGTAAAATTAGTGTTTTTACCCCCATTACGGAACAAGATAACAACAATTTATTTAAAAAATCTTGATTGGCTTTGTTTTTTATTCTAGAATTGGGCAACAGTTTATTGCCTATAATAGAGTTAAGGGTTCCAATGAGCAGAAAAGTAGATTGACCATTTCAAAGTTACCCTCCTTGTGAAGGAGACAGAACAACAGAACAATAACTGATTGGTTAACAATCGTTACTTCAGGTTACCTTTTCTGCATAAGGGTTAAGGTGAAGGGAACTCCCTTATCATATGGATGGAAAGTGGCCTCTTGTGGGAAGTTTGGCTGTTACATCTCATTTCTCTTGGTTACTTGAAGGTCAGATAACCAGCTTAGTTTCAACTTGGGGAGGTGACTCCTTAGCCTGGGTGACTGTTTTGATTTTCAGTCTTGTCTATTGGGGCCCAGTGCAGGAGTCTAGGTTGTTAAGCACCCCCATTGCACAGATGAGGAAACTGCATCGATGGCTCTTGGGCCCTGCCTCCCGTCCTCTTGGCTGCTATTTGTTCCAGCCATTGTTGCAGTGTCCACTCTCCCTTCCCATTTTATACCCTTCATCTCTTTTCTGCTTTAGGACTGTCTAAGAAGGAAAGTCCACAGGGTCCTGCCTGGCATTTATGCACACATGATCTGAGAGTGGGTACCTCTAGGGGGAAGATGGAGCCCACCAACAACTGTGCCCTTCTCTGTTCCTTAGGCACTGAATGTGGCCTCCAGAAGGTCCCCATTCAATCGAGTCCAACTTCCTACAGTGGAAGCCAACTCCAGAATATCTCTTTGTAAAGTTTTCTCCTCTTTTACATTTTTACCTTTTCTAATTTCATAATCTTTTCCCTAGGCCATTTCCAAACTACCTGCATGAAAGCTCTTGACCTGACTCTGCTTTCTGGGGGAGCCCAGTTTAAATCAGAAACTAGTTCCAGTAGGGTAGTGGTGGTGCCAAGGGTCCGTACACAGTGGATGATTGAAAGTCAGAACCTGTCATTTCTTCCTCCTATGATATCTTTTTTCGTTGCATGTTGTTAGTTGCTGCTCATTGATTTTTCTAGGAACCAGGAGTGGAAAGGAATGGATATTTTGTAAAGTCTAACCTTAGGTTTAGTCATTGGTCTCTTTGGAATTTTAAGAGTCATTGTCATCAAAAGTTAAATTTGGAAAGTTTTTCAAAATACTGGTTTTGGAGTGATTTTCTTAAAATCATTTGATTTGGCGTCTGTTTCATGTGGTTTCTGTAGCATACTAGTGGTTTTTTTTTTTTTTTAGACAATGCAAAGCAGTTTGGTTTCAAACTGTTTTTCAACCAAACTATTTACACAAAATATTTTTGTAACTTTTTATACTATTTAAGAATTAAAGAATTTTTAATCTAAACAATTTAAAACTCTTTAGAAGTCTATCTGAATACTGAGATTTCTGGATGAGTTTCACTTTATTTAACTTCAAAACAATTAGTCAAAATAGCTTGGATCCCGGACAGATTTCAAAGCTGTACACTTTCAAAGTGGCTCATCTGGATAACATGCAAAGCTATACGGACCATTTTATTGCCTCAGAACGTTAGTTTCCCATCGTATAAATATGAATCCAGGCAATAACTTCGCCTTCTTGAAAATCGTCTACATGTTTTTCAAATTAAAACATCTGTGCAATGTGCAAATGGATTCAAATGTTTTCTTTATCAATTATAGGAGAACTATTTTGCAAAACTTTGAACCCAGCCTTCCCCCCCACCCCACCCCCACTGAATCGTGACTATATAGATTTTGATCATTGGCGGTAATGAGCACTTTGAAAATTAGCTTAGTACTTTTGTACTGTTACCTGCAGTTTTCATGGCAGTATTTTGAGGTATATACTGAATTATCCCTTTTGAAAAAGAACATCTAGGCTTAAAAAAGGTTTTTAGCAACTTGTCTAAAGCTTTAGGATTACTAAAGGGCAGAACTGGTTTAAAAGTTCTGTTTCACTTCAGGTCTTAAGCTTTCAGCCACGGTACTTCTTTTTTCCTTTGGTATCTGGGATTAGTGCATATTTGTTGTACAGAATAATGAGCACATAGCGATAACATACTTCAATCATTTCTACCTCTCCCTACCCTGCTCTTCCCACCTCCCCTCCTTTGTTCCTTTCCTCATCTCTGACAGCCTCCCTTCTACTTTCATGTTCTCTTTCTGTGTCTCTCTCCCTGTCTCCATGTCTCTGTGCTTCTGTCGCTCTCTGTCTCTGTTTCTCTCTTTCTCTCTCTGATTCCACATAGAAGAGAAAACATGGAATGTTTAACTTTCTGAGTCTGGCTTATGATACTTTCTAAATCTGTCCATTTTGCTGAAAATGACATGATTTTGTTCTTCTCTGTGGGGTTGAGTAGTATGCCACTGTGTCACATGTACCATAAAAATTTTCTTGTCCATTCGTCTATTGATGGGCACCTTGGCTGTTTGCATTCTTAGCTATTGTGAGTTGTGCTGCAATAAAATGGGTATGCAAGTATCTCCATTGTATGCTGACTGAAACTTTTGGAGTTTATCAAGGAGTGGTATAGCTGGATCAAATGGTAGTGCTAATTTTGTTTTTTGAGGAATTTTCATTCTAGTTTACCATGGCACTTTTAATCTCATGCCCACTCAGTAGTCATAACTTCAAGGAATCTTGTCTGTATGTATTTCCTTATTCTATTCTTCACTGTGACAAATACTCAACCAAAGAATTGGTATGTGTCTGAACTCAGTAGCCAGATATATCACAAATAATTTACCAGTGGTAGCAAACCACTGATGAGAGCTACTGATTTAGGCTGACAAATTTGAGTACATTTGGGATTATCCTCAACATCATGTCAATCCCACACATTTCTATTCCTATTCCTGTATTCTGCTTGAGCGGATGATAGGGGAGATGTGCAGTTGGAGAATGAAAACCTAATACAATCCAAATTTTAAAAAGCAGTTTTTACATTCTCTAGGAGGAGAATGTCCTTGGTCCAAGATTGAAAATTCTTACATGTGACTATTCTCAGCTCAGGCTAAGCTAACAAAAAATAATTTAGATGTGTGTCACACGACTAGCTAAGAGATAGGATTGGGAAGGATGAGAGCTGGGAGTTGGTAAAAGGGAATAATATTTCTGCATTATAGCAGGTGGGACTAACTTCTTTTTGAGAGAGATAGATTGATACATTGGGAATTATGAAAAAAATATTTCTTACGATGTTTTCACTCTAGTGACAGTAAAATTGAATTTTGGATATATGAGTTGGTATGTTTGATTTCAACAATTAGGAATTGGACAACAGAGAGAATTATAAAGGTCTACTTTCCATTTGTACACCAATTTTAAGAGCATGAAAGAACATTCTAGGAATAATTTATGGGCCATGGAGTGGCAGAGGTCAGGAGTGAGTCTTACTGGTGCTTTTCTCCAATCCCAGTTAGTCAAAATAAATTTGATTCAGGGATGTTGACTGCTGGGGGAGTTTTGGTGGATGCTGGGATCAGATTGGTTTCTTTGGACTGGGGGAAGTTTGCTCTGCAAATTGGTGGAGAGAGAACTTTGCAGAACAGTAACAGTGGGTGCTTTTGCTGTGTATCACAGATCCAAGAGCAGAAAATAAGACTGGGAGCTGCGGTGCTCCATGAACTTCTCATAAGACGATGTTTTAGAAAATTACCCACTTTCTTATCAATTTGTTCCATTTGTCCCCGATAGATCAGGAAAAACATTTTCTGTTCTTATACTGGACCCTGATTAAAATAATTTGCTAGGGGCATACACATCCTAACTGCTTACTTATCTACCAATATGAAACAATTTTGCCCCTGAGTTGATATAAATCTGTCAAACTAAGTGAAGAATTAAGACAATTATGCAAATAATTCAGCTGTCTAATATAGTTTTCCTTGAAAAATTCATCTCATTAATTTTTTTTAACTCGAAATTTCTTCAAATTGCTTTGGTTTGTGCTAATTGAGCCATTACCCATGAGTGAAAATGCTACTGGCAGGAGGGGAATGTTAAGATTTCTGTGTAGCAGAAAGATCATAATATAATAAATAATATGGTTGGCTGCATTTCTACATTCTCGGGGAAGGACTAATTCAATGTTTTAAATACATTCATTTAGTGTTAGAAGTGGATGCCTTTGTCATGAAGGAAGTCACCTTGCCTAGCCTTGATGAACCTTTGGGATTGGGAAAGGTAAGACCTACCTTGAGTGATTCTAGATGGGCAGCTAAGCTGTTCTGAATGTAAAGTCCTAAGAACAGGAATAGGGGTCCTGCCAGCTGAAGCAGAGCAGACAATGTCTCCCAAGAGAGACGAAGGAACAAAGATGCAAGAAACAGATACTCTTTCCCCCTTGAAGAGAATGATCGACAGATTCTAGGAGATGCCAGATATGAAGTTTTGTGATTGAATAATTCTATGTGTGTTTGTTTCTTTTATTTTTTATAAAAGAATAGAAACAATATAAAAATACAAATATTGTAACAGAATCTAGGGTAAATTTAAACTATTGACCCAGAGGCTGAACTACCTATCTTAATTAAAAGTTAGGTCCAGCTCTTCTGGTTGCATGATCCTAGGTGATGAGGTTTTTAAACTCTCGGTGCTTCTCACCCCAACTATGAAATTACTACAATGATGTGCTTGCCGTGTGGAGTCAATGAGGACTGTGACTATGGTAACTCCTGTAAGGGTTAACAGTAGCGTTTGACCTATCATAAGCACTTTGTAAGCTCCATATTGATATTATTACTATGAAATATTTTGGAGGAGATTCTCTTAAAATCTTGCTTTATAGCTGGGCGTGGTGGCGCACACCTTTAATCCCAGCACTCGGGAGGCTGAGGTAGGAGGAGCGTTGTGAGTTCGAGGCCGCCTTGGGCTACAATGCGAGTGCAAGGCCAGTCAGAGCTACGTAGTGCGACCCTGCCTCAAAATATCAGGACTGAGAGTTTGGCTCAGTGGCTTAAGCGCCTACCCTGGCAGGCGTGAGGTTGTGAGTTCAATCCCCAGTGCCGTAAAACACAAACAAACAAACAAAAAAAACCCTTGCTTTGCTCCTTGGCTACTGCTCTAGTTGTTTGATCTTGTTTGCAATGAAACTCATTAGAGGATCATGTCTATGTGTCCAATTCATTCCCTCTATTCTCTCTCTAATCAGTATTTCTCAATCTCTCTTTTTCCATTATTGTTCCCATAAGAAAAGCTTTTGTGGGTACTTTTTAAACCACCTGTTCCCACTCATGATATTTCATTATGCAGATTTACTGTATGTTGTGGTTTAAATATGAAGTGTTTCCCCAGAGACTTGTGTAATGGAGACTTGATCTGCAATGTAGAAATGTTCAGAGGTGAGTCTTGGAGAGGTGACTGGAACTTGAGGGTGTTGAGTTCATAGCTAACTGACTCCCAGGAGGTGTGGCTAAGTTGGATGAAGTAGGTCACTGGAGCTGTGCCACCTAAGGGTATATCTGGGCGCTGACCCATTCCTCTTTCGCTCTTGCCTGCTCTCTCTGCTTCCTTTCTGCTGTGAGGCAAGAAGTTTTCTTCTGCCATGCTCTTCTGCATTGTCATGGGCCTAAAGCAATGGAAGCAGTTGACCATGGCCTAAACCCTCTGAAACCATGAGCCAAAATAAATCTTTCCTTCTCTAAGTTTTTTTTTGGGGGGGAGGGGAAGGGGAGGAACAGCAAGGAAAATCTGACTAACATATTGTATAAACTGTTTATGTATGATGTATACTGCTTTGGGGACTCGTCTGATCAGTCAGATCAGAAAGTAGTGCATCTATACTCTCTGCCTTGGTGATCTCCTCTGATATTGTATCTTTGAACAATTCTGTATACCAGTGGTTCCTGGTTTAAGTTTCTGCCAAACATCTCTCTTAAATTCCAGACATGTAACTAATTATGAGTTTTATTTTTTCATAGTACTTATCATATTTTGGGATAGTTTATCTATTTGTCATTTATATTGTTTTCCCATGATGAAATAAAGTCTGTGAGGACAACAGATTTTTTTCCTTCTTTTTTTGTAGTACTAGGGATTGAACCCACAACCTTCACATTAAGCTGTATCTCCAGACCTTTAAAAATTTTTTGTTTTGAGACAGTCTCAGTAAATGGTTCAGGCTGGGCTTGAACTTGTGGTCCTCCTGCCTTAGCCTTCCGGAGTGCAGGGGTTACAGGCTTGTGCCACCTAATCTGGCTCAAAGGCAGCACTTTTTATATGTTTTGTTTACAAATGTATCCCAAATACCCAGAGCAATGTGTGGCATATTTGAGGCACTTCATTGATATTTGCTCTCTACAATTGACAGTCTCTCTACGATTCTTGACTCCATATTTTGTGTAGTGTTTCCAGGGCTATGCATATAAAGACAAAAGAGATTAAAATGTAAGTAAGCTCTTACATTTTTACTGAACTAATTATGTTGTTCGAAGTCTGCTATGTTAGCAAGGCATGGTGGCACACTCCTGTAATCCCAGCACTCAGGAGGCTGAGGCAGGAGGATCGTTGCAAGTTTGAGATCAGCCTGGGTTACAAAATGAACTCAAGGCCAGCCTGAACTGTATAGTGAGATCCTGTCTCAAAAAGACAAAACAAACAAACAAAAACAAAAAACAAACGACCCCCCCAAAACAAAGTCTGCTATGTACAACTTTAGGATACTTGAAAGGGTTTAAGGAATGGGGTGTTGTGTGTGGTAAGTGAGGGAGAAGAAAGACCAGCCTCACAGGAAGTGAATCATGGAACTGAGAGAAATAATTTAATAGAAACACAAAATCATCGTAAAAGGTGGCCTGCAGAAATGTGAGAATGCTCAGCGTTATTGGACTGATGGTATTGATTCTGGTTGCTTTCATTTGCTATTCTGTTTGAATGATAAATGAAAGAGCCACTCCCATCCCAGTAAATCAGGGAGTCTTGTGGATCTCTGAGTAATGGGCATCTTGATGAGAATCAAAGAATGGCCCCAACTCTGCATTTCACGATGCTGATGTAAATATAACCAGGGTCAAGTTCTCAGTTCAGTAGGCTTCTATTTTCCTATGGCCCTAGGTTTCTGTTCTCTTTTGTGCATTCTTATGGAGACCATCAAAGTTCTGATGGCTGGGACCAAATTTGACCCTAGGGTGGAGGAAGATGGGCGATCCTGGACCTGGATTCAGTTCTTCAGGATTTCACACTGCCAGATCCAGAGACAGCTCCACTTTTTCTTCCTTCCTAAGACACTGATTGAAAATGCCGGGCCTCAGACTCCAACCACAGGGTTGGCCTCCTCAGTGGATTTTATAGCAGCAGCACAAGGCTATTTCCTTCTGGCTGAAATGCCTGAGACTGTAGGTCTGGAACATGTATTAGAAGAGTAATGTCTGGGGAGAAAAGAACGATAACATGGAAACACTGACTGCTATAGCAACCCTGAAATAATAAACAACTTTTTATGTTAGCAAAATCAGAGAATTTGGCTTTGTGGCAACATTTGGAAGGGAAATAACACATCAGTTAGATCACGTGTTTGACTTGATTTTTTTTTTCTCCTGGGTGGAAGAGATTTGCAAAGGCCTTCACTGGGCAAATGGATGTAATTATGTATCATTCAAGTCCTCCTATACCTTTTTAGACATTAAAAAAAAAAGCAGAATGTATGAACTACAAAGTCAAATTCACCTCACTCCCTTTTCATGCTGGCTTTTCTGGGGTAACCAGTACTATAGAAACCATCAAAATTCCTAGGTACACACAAGTGTGTTGCTAATTGGTTTGGATTTTCTTTGTTTTGTTTGTTCTCAAGTAAGGTGAGACTTAGTAGGTGTGACAGTTAAAAGTGGAGAATCAACTTGATTGGCTCCAGGATTCCCCCAAGGGATTAGCGAAACACACTACTGGGTATATCTAGATGGGTCATGGAGGCCTGATTTAGGGGGGTCAATATTTCTCCCTCACCCTTTCTTGTCTAGTACTGTTCCCCTACTCTTCCTCCTGGTTGCAGTGAACTAAGCATCATTGTTGTGCCATGCCCTTCTGCCTTGACTTTTCTTGCCTCGGAGCCAGCCAACTATGCACTGACTTCCCCCTCAAAGTGGGAGCCAAATTAAACTTCTCCACCTTTACATTGTGGGTGTTGGGTATTGCATCCCAGTGATAGGAAAGGTGACTTATATAGTTGGGTGTAATCAACGATTAGTACAATTTTTTTTTTCCAATTCTTATTTAACTTTGCTGTTATGGTTTTCCTTTTGAATCTTTTGAAGGCATCTCGAGTGGTGTGATAGGTTTCTGATCACTATTGGGTACTAATAAGTCTCCTCTGGTATAGTTAACTCTTCAATTTCTCTTTTCATTCAAGGTTTCTTTCCCCACCAATGCCACCAACACCTCGGAGCCCAACTCTGTTTTGATACGTTGTTGATAGAAATATGTTCTATTCTTTCTAACTTCTCGCATCCTGATGTCCTTTGTGACTTTTGGTTCACTCCAGGTGGGGAAGTGGAAATTGGAATGAAAGGCTCTTGCCCTAGTATAAATTACTGTACAATTATGGTGATGGTCTAATGTGGCGGAAGGGCAAATCAGAAACGCTTACCCCCATGACCACTCCCTCCTTCTTCCCCTTCAGTCCAAATTGTTACTTTCCTGTTTGCGCGCAAAGAAAATTCCAGTCAGTTCCTTGCATGACACCAATATCTGCCCCATGTGCCACTTCTGATCAGAGGTCATACAACCCTCTGCTTCTCTGTACCCGGTTGGAGGAGAAAGCCAAACCCCTGCGGGTGATGGGCTCCTCTCTACATCCTCAATAAATGGCCACTTTCTCTGTCCTTCTACCCGACTTACACTGCTGCAATTTGTGTGGCAGGGGCCCAAATGCTGAGTCTTCAGGAAATTTTTCTCTATACAATTTGATAACTTGATTGTCTCTCAAACCTGTGCCCTACTCTTGACAGCAAATATTGGGGTCTACTTGCCCCTGGCATCATTCCTCTTTCATGCTCAAGTGTTCCCTGATTTGTGCAAGAAAGGCAGCAGCCTTGGCCTCTATGCACAAGAATCTTACTATTTCACTTTTTCTATGGCTCTCTGACTGGGTGAGAACTTAGCTATCTGTAAAAGATGTTCCTACCTAGAGCTTAAACAATTCTTTCTAGACCTTGTTTTGGGTGATGGGACTCCAGAACTTTGCCTGAAGGGTCTCAATGCAGTTTCCAAAGCCTCTGTGGGCTGTCCCCCCAGGATCATGAAAGCCTTACTGCAGAGGTGCTGCTTATGGGCTGTGGTTGGCACTCCTATGGGTGCCAGGGCAGGAACATGGAAATAGTACAGAAAAGGAAGCTTAGCAAGGCCTCACTGAAGAGTAAACTCCAAGGATTATGGGAATCACTTATTTGAATTTGTCTTTCCAGTTGTTATTTTAGCTTCTGAGATCATGTGTGTTCAGGGTGGTATGGCCATAGACGTCTGCTTTCCAGGTTATTATGAAGGTATGTTTGTCATGGTAGAAAAATCGAATGTGATTTATTTAGCTTCCTTTATACTTTTACCCTATTTAGACACTCAGTCTCCGTGTGTATCCTTGGTGTGGGTCTTGGAAGATTAGGGGTGAACTTGACTCCACCCATTGGGAAACTCATTATTCCTTGACCCACTGCACCTTGTAAGTACTGTTGGCTTCTACTGCTGCCTTCCCTCCCCTCCCTGTATCACAGGTAGCTCCAGCCAGCCCCCCACTTTCACCCCTCTCTAGGCTAGGGATAAGTCTTTGTGTCTCCCTGTCCATATGTCTCAAACTACTAGGGCTACAGTTCCAGTTCTAGAAGTCTTGTGTTCCACTCAGCAGCGGCACCTGGTGGTGGCCTTATGAATTGTCTTCAGGTTGCACTAAACTGGACAGTGAGATGCAGTTGCTTCTGGCAGACAAGACTTCAAGAGTGGTTTTCTCAGACAGCATCTTCCTCAGTTTGAAGGGAAGGGAGGAGAAACACGACTGTGCTCTTTGCTTCTATGGATTTCCTTCCAAAAGTCTTCTGAGTGGATGTCAATCTTTTCTTATACAAAGGGGGAAGAGGAGTCAGGAGATTTGCCAATGAATGATCTCAGTAGGTGGATAAATCTAGAAGTTGTCTTTGGAATGAGTAGGTGTTTGTCACTCATTTTCAACTTTCAACAGGTAATGGTTTATATCTGTTATAACCTGTAGCCTGTGATTTGACCAAAGCGCCGTTTTGCTGTTTTCTATGCGCCGTCTTAGACTAGAAACCCCCCTTAACCATTGCCCCCCCTTGATTCGCTAAGGTTTCTGTTTTTCTGTAAAATCCCTCTTCCCCCAGTAATCTAAGAAACAAACAGTTACAACTTTTAGGTTGCTGACCGAAAAGCGGGGTCAAAAGATAAACACTCACCCTGCTCCATGCAAAGAAAAAAAAAAATGTGTAAAACGTGCCTTTCTGTAACCTTTGTTATCCATATTAGGGAACGACCACCACCATCCGGCTTTAGACCCTCCCAAAGACAATTCCTCCAATGGATGCAAGAGATCTTTAAAATACTAACCAATGTAATCTACTTTTGTACCCACGTTAGCAAAACTCCTCCTCTCTTTGTTCTAATGTTTTATA
>RJWM01031723.1:0-22293 GCA_004363535.1 Dasyprocta punctata | reverse complement strand
CTTGTTGGGACTCAGTTTCCCCATCTAGACAATTATGATGCACATATCTACCAAATGGGGTTACTATGAAGATTGAATGACTAGTTATATATAGCACTTAGAATAATACCTGGAACACATAGACACTCGATAAATACTGTTTTTATTATTGTGATCCCACAGAAATTCAACAAGATATTCAAGTGGAAGCAACCTAATATCTGAACAACCAAAGTATCAGATGATATGTTAAAAGTTTTATGTTTTCCAATTGTGTTGACACACATAACTCCTTTGTATCTGGAGACCTTGACCTCAAAACTGCAAGCTGCTATGAATCTTGCTGGCTCCTTGAGTAGGGTGTGAGGTTGAGGGTCTCTGTGCCAGCAAGCCCACTGGCATGTGTGCCACACCTAAGAAACCAGCCTCTGTCTATTTGAAGATGTTCAAGTGATGTTGGTCCTCAGTTATTCCCAGCCACTCTCCTCTCCAAAGCAGTGTTCCTCTGGCCTCCAAGTTCCAAAGAGCCAGCCACACACCAGCAGGATTGGAGCCACACCACATTTGATACTGGCACATGTCCTCCCCCACAGAGACTTTGCCCAGCAATCCAAATGGAGGTTCTACCTTCCTAGGTCCCTAAACCATTGTTTTTGACCTTTATCAGGTTTGTCCAAGAGGCAGAACTGTGATACTAGCCCTCTCACTGCAGCATTAACTTCAAGCTTTGGGCCATGCCTGATGTTACACAAATCTTGTATACTTCCATCAAATGAACTGGTCTGCCCAACAGGTCAGATTCTGTGGGGCCAGAGTCAATAAGCACTCTATTCTGCCTACTCTGAAGGCCGTGCTTTGTTTCCAGAGCACTGTAGCTCACTACCTTCTCCCTGTCTTTTCCTCTGTCCTTGGCTGGGAATCTGGCAAGAATGGAGAATGCTGTCCTTCAGAATATTCTCAGTCCCAAAGCCCTGGAAAGTATAATAGGTGTTGAAATGTGTCCATCTGCCTCTGTTCCTCCATCCTTCTTTCAGAAGGCCAGGGTTGATGATCTGGCCACTATCCTCCCCCTCAAACAGAGTGGACTTATATGGTCAAGTTTCCCCAGGAAGGTCTGTGCTGGAAGAGCATCAGCAAACATCCTGCTTAAGAGACTTTGGCATCAGCCAGTCTGTAGTTTGAAGTCCATCTCTGTCCTTATCTGGGTGATTTTTACCAAGTTTCTTAACCTCTATGAGCCTCTGTTTCCTCATTTGAATAATGGGAATAACACTGAAATACATATTACAGGTTTGAATACTAACTGTGACATTTAGAATGAAGTGTTCAGCAAGCTGTTAATTGTTAGCTCTTCTCCTTGCTATTGTTTTTACTACCATTACAGGGTCCCCATTTGAGAATTTACCTATAAGTGACAATCTCCAGGCCTGTATATACTTATATCTCTCTCAGAACTGCCAAAGCCTCTCTTGGGATCCATGGCACATAGCAAGTGATAATGTTTTGTTCCACTGCTCACTGCCTCTCATCATGAAGCAGAGAGGATGACAGATAAACCTAATGTCTATAAGCAGGTTCCGCATGGTACTCTCTCAGCCTGCTCATAATCCAGTTCTGCCTGGATGCAAACATAGCAACAGGAGCTCAGCTTTCCTGCTGATTGGTTGCAGACCTATCTGTGATCACACCACCCTCTAACCACTTCTGCCAATTACCAATAAATATTCTCAAGCTCACCTGCATGAGCACTTGAGTGTTGATGTTCAGCTCTGAGTCTTCGCCTGTGCTGTCAGCTGGGCCACTTATCTTTTGCCTCATCTTGCAATTTGCACCAAGCATCTTTCCTTTCCTCCTACCTGGGTTACTGGCCTGGAGTTGATGTGAATCCTCTGGGCTGGTTCCCCACAGAAACAAGCCTTCAGCTTCCTCTTTAGTTCATTTTCACATGCCTAGGCCAGTTGTCCTTCCTGCTGAGCCAGCCCTGGTTTCCCGTGCTCTCCTCCTTGGTCCACAAAGTGCTGGGCTCCATGATCACAGATGCCCGACTGGTGCTTAAGTCACCCAGGTACTTAAACCAGAACCCTGGTTTCCAGTTTGGCCACTTGACTCTCCCTGCCTGTATCATGAGGCCAATTCCAACCGCTGCCAAGTCTGTTTTCAAAATTGAGCCTATTACACTTTTCTTCATCCTCACTATCACTGTTTGGTCCAGCTCCCTGCCACTCCCGGTTGGTCACCTGCCCTAGTGCCTAGACTCCTCTCCCTAATGCAGTTCTTGACTACCAAAATCTGTTTTCTATGCAGCAGGCAGAAGGATTTTTCTGTATTCACGTCTGAATATATCTGCAAAATCAGACCTGCTTAGGATCCTTTCTGACTTCTCATGTATTTAGGATGAGAGCAGTAGGCAGGCCTGTGTGCTCTGGCCACTGCCTGTCTCCTGACCCAGCCTTCCTTTCCTCTCTGATTGCTCTCTATCTCATGGAGGTTCTTCCTTCTGCCTGGAAAGGTCTCTGGACTCTCTGCATGGTCAACCCTGACTCCTCCTCCAGGACTCAGTTTGCATGTCAGATCCCCCATGAGATACGTATTACCTTAGGCCTCAATCAGGTCACTCCTTTTTAATTGCTTATTAGCTTTGTTTTTCTGCATAGCACTTTTTACCTCTAGAACTGGAAGGAGTTACTGGTGTGATGACCTGCTCAGTGATTGCCTTTACATTGGATAATGAATCCCGCAGGTTAGAAATTGGACTCATGATTTCCTGACTACCAGCATAGTATCAGGACCTGGTGGTTACTCAACTAGTGTTCAAATGAAAAAATGGAGTAAATGAGATATCATAGGGACTCAGAAAAAATAGTGATCATCATAAGGCAATCAAGGGAGGCTTCCTGGTGAAGGGCAAAGTTGGCCCTGGGCTTGACCTGAAAAGATGGAGAAGTTGGGATACAGGGGAAGGCATTTCAAGCATAACAGATAGTATGAGTCACAGTGAGGCAGTGGGGTGCTTGGGATGTGTTTGGAGTTGGGGATTCACTCTGGTTTACTTTGGAGAATAGTAGAGACAAGATTAAAATAAGCTTGAAGCAGTGACTATCAGGCTGAGGCTTTTGAAACATATCCTTAAGGAAATGAGGAGCTACTGATTTTGAGAAGAAGAATGTTATTATGAGGACGTATGATGCTGAGGCTCTATAGAAGCAGGAAGCAGGTGGACCACCAGAGCTTCTAGTCCTGGAAGCATGAAGACTGGTCTACAACCTTGGAGTGCAAGGAGAGGGAGAACAGATTGTGGCTCTCTGCGTGGGAGAGGCCCTGAGCTGCACTGTGTGCTTCAAGGTCATGGTTGAAACAAGAATGAGGCCATCTAGAAATGTTCAGTGAGCATTGGGGTAGACAGGAAAGGAGATTATGTTTTAACATAATTTTTTTGAATTATGTGATAAGCATACAACTAGTTGAGAATATTTAGAAAAATATAATACAGAGCACAAACTAAAAGTGTCCAATGATCCCATTGTTAGAAGTAATTTGTTAATGTTGTATGTACTTCCTGACTTTTTCTATGAATATTTGTAACCAGTTTTCTCCTCCAGAATATACTGTACATAACTGCTTCAAATTTTCTTCTATTTTTGCTTTCTCTTAGTACCATGAACCTCCTTCTATGACAATAAGATGCTTATGTAATAAAAGTATGTGTACAACATCAGTTTAAGTTGTTTTGTACATGGTTGCATAGTTGCACCATCATTTATTTAACCAGTCCCGTTTTTGAACATACAAATTTTTCTCAATCTTTTTCTGTTATAAATGATAATGCTGGAGCCATCCTTGTAGCTAGATTGTTATGTAGATCTTTAATTATTTCTATAGGATAAATTTCTAGAAGGAGAATTTCTGGGGATATAGTTGATTTTAGGGATTGTGGTTCTTCTTTTTCCTATTGGCTTTTGGGCTGGGGTTGTAGCTCAGTGGTGGACTGCTTGCCTAGCACATGGCTGGGTTGGATCCCTAGCACCACAAAAACAAAACACAACAAATCAAGTTACCCTTCAAAATTTTTTATTCCTTTGCATTCATATTAGGATTAATACTTTGTTTTTTTGTTGTTGTTGTTTTTTTTTGGGTTTTTTTGGTACCAAACTCATGACCTTTGCACTTGCCAGGCAGACGCTTGTGCCGCTGAGCTAAACCTCTGGCCCTGTGTTCTGGTTTTTAAAAATCTATCTATTCTGGATTGAGAAAACCATTTTGTTATTTTTTAATACCCAGTTGTATTTTAATTTGCATTTCTTTTTCAAGTGATCTTGAATCTTTTAAAATACATTTTGACAATGTGTATTTCTTTGTGCATGTGGTTTTTTTTTTCCTGTGGTCATGCTCTAATTAGATGTTTACTTTTTAACACCGAATGAGAACTCTTTTAAGTATGAAAAACTTCAACCTTTTATTTAGTATATTTGCCACAAATATGTTTTGGGGAGATTTTTTTAAAGCAGAAAATTTATTCTGTTCCAGTTGACTTTTCTTGTGTAAACATATGGCTGTGTCAGTTAAGACGCGGTTAAGTTACTAGTGATTGACCCAAGTCAATAGGTTATGACCAGGATACAGTCTGGAGACTGAAATCATACCAAAAATTTAAACAGTAATTAGCAAATTTAGTATAAATGATTGTTAACTAGAAAAATGAAATTGAATCACTAAAGGTTGTAAAGAGAAGTCTGAAGAAAACGGGAATAGCAGATAATGTAAGAGCAATTACTAGGAAAGGAGGAGCCCACTCCGGGCTAAAGTTCTAACTTCATAAGAGAATGTGGCCATGGCTGACTGGAGGTTAGAGTTCGCCAAGGTCCAGTGGTCCCCACTTATCTGTAGAGGATCCATTCTAAGACCTCCAGTGGGAATCTGCAGCCACTGATAGTACCAAACTCTGTTTATACTGGTTTTTCCCATATTCGCTACAGCATTACCACTTAGTACCAGAGTTAATCTGTCCTTTCACATTTTATGCCTGAGTGCCTCCTTTGCATCACTACACTTGAGCTTTGAGGCCATTGTTAAGTAAAATGAAAGTTACTTGGATATAAACTGTGATACTGTGACGTGGGTCTGAAAAGAAAGGTTACTCAGTAACTAACAGGCAGGTAATACATACAGCGTGGATATGCTGAACAAAGAGATGAGTCATATCCTGGGCAGGACAGGATTTTATTTTCAGACCACATTTGACCTTGGCTAACTGAAATAATGGTAAACAAAACTGTGGATAAGAGAGACTTCTGTTAGGCGGAAAAGGCTGGCCAGCAAGGAATTGTTCAGTGGAGATGCAAAACCCTGAAGCTTTATGCCAGAGGTTCTTTTTAACACTGAAGGCATCATTCCTGCAGGAGCAAGAAAGATGAGACCACCTGAACCAGGAAGAGGGTCCTTCTTCTTGACTACCCCCCTAACACCCTCTGTCGACAAAGCCTTATGTGCCAGGCGGGATGTTCACTGGGTCCAACTCCAGTAAGGCGAAACATGACAAAGAAGGGTGGAATAGTGGCTGGGAGGCAGTATGTTGGTCACTGGGGCATTGGCTTAAATAAACTAGTAACCTGTTCCTTTCTCACAGCATTGTCTAGAAGACAATCCAGGCCAGGATCTTCCCCAGGAAGTCCTCTAGAATCCAAGCTCCTTTCAGCTTGTTACTCCACTCTCGCCAGCTTAAGGACCTTGTCTTCATGGTCCAAGATAAAGTGCAGAGCTCAAGCTATCACAGACTTGGTCTGGACTTGGGAGGCACAGAGGCAAAAAAGAGACAAAGAATGTGAAAAGGGGTTTCCTGGGAGCTGCTGTTTGTCTCTTTTGCTTCTTCATTGGTCATGACTTAGTCACATGACCACAGGTAGATACATGGAAGTCTGGAAGATTTTTCTTCTGGAGGGCCTGAAACTAAAAATTAGAGATACAATTTTTGTTTTTTTCTGAAAGAATGGATAAAAGGTAGTGGTGGGCAATAAACAAGCTCTTTCACAATTGGCCAAACTTGTCAGATCTTTAAGTAGAAAGTTCAAGATGACAATAGGCCACTACTATTACTGAAAGTTTACCAGATACACAATATAAAATTTTTAAGTCAAACCTAGTAAAATAGAAAGAACTGAAAATGTTAGCTGGAAATGGAATGGTAACTGGAAAGAACCATTGGGATTACTTATTCTGAGTATTTCGTGTTTCCCATGAGAACCGCTGAGGTTGTCCAAGGTCACATGGATACCTGTGGGCCTGGCAGAAGGTAGACTCCCCGGCCTACTTTACTCCCTACATGTGTTGGTCTATCTTTCCATTTTCAGCACTATTCAGTGTCTCCAGTGGCTCTCATCTTCAGAATGAGTCATGCATAATTGCACTTGGAATTTATGGCTCTACAAAATACAGTCCACAGTGGAGATATTAGGGTTTATGAGATGTGCCTAGTTCTAGAATCAGGAACATAAGATGTAAAATTAGAATCCAAGAAGCTTTTGGCGTTTAGGACCTCAACTATGTCTTCTCTGTTATTGAGTAGAGCTGATATCAGCTTGCACTCTGGGAACACAGCAGAATGTCATATTCTGCTTGAATGAAGCAGTAAAAACCATCATTTTAGGCCAAAGTAGTCATCCCAATTCTCATCTTTCTATTTAGCTATGGAGGTCATGGAAAGGTTTACAGTTATGTAAGTTAAGGGCCCAGCAGGAACAGAATTTACCCTACATGTCTCAAAGAGACATTAATGCCAGGTATCCCTGTGGTGAAGGGACAGGGAAGCAGTGTTACAGGAGCTGGAACCAGTCAGGAGGGTACTTTAGTCTCTTTCCCATCAGGGACAAAATACCCAACACCCACACCTTAAAGGTGGAGAGGTTTATTTTGGTTGAGTTTTCAGAGGATTCAGTTGATGGTTTGTTGGTTCCAAAGCAGAAACAGCATGTTGGAAAGGCATGGCAGAGGAAAGCTGTTCAAACTGTGACACCCAAGAAACAAAGAAAGAAGGGAGGAGCCTGGGACAAGAACACGACCTTTCAGGTCTTATCTCCTGTGACTCATCTCCAACCAAGCCCCACTTCCTAACTGAACTCATCATTGGATGAGTCCACTAATGAATAGTGTCTTCATGATCTAATCACCTTCCAAATACATGAAACTTTGAGGGGACTTTTTTTTATCTAAACCATAATAGAGGAAAAGTGGCAGAAAGAGGCACCTATTGCCAGTCCTGCAGTACCAGAGCAGAGAAGAAATATCTGGACTTGCCTCTCCTCTCTCCTCTGATCCTCCAGGGTCTCTTCCTGGTTGAATGCAAACCAAAATCAGAGCAGGCAGAGGAAACTGGAAGATGCCATCCACAGGAGCAGGTTTCCTGGGTGCAGAGCAGAGCAGAGCAGAGCAGAGCAGAAAGAGTGGAGAATAAATTTGCAAAGAATAACTGTGATTATAGTTCAGGCCTGGCCACAGCTATTCATTTATGTGGACTGAAGTATTTTTGGTATTTTTACAATTCATGAATAGCATATGTGTAGGCACTCTATGCCATTGTAGACATTGCTAATTGATCATGACTCTCTTTTCTGTGAGTCCAAGAAATCACCTCAGAGTGCTCAGAGAGACACCACAAATTGAGAGAGGTTGGTTGTGCAGTGAAACCTGTTTGAGTCTTTAAAACATAAGCAGCCTTGCAAGTGTGGCTTGTATACCCATGCCAATCAGATGCATAATTTTTAAAAAATTGCTGAGCAGGTATTTGTTGAGCCAAGTGAATCATGCTTGGAAAGCCAAGCTGTGGCATGGTGGCTCTGAAATGTATCAGTGCAACTACATTGTGATCTGTAGATGAAAATGCAAACCAGGAGGTCATAACCACCTTGAGCAAGATGGCCACCAGCCCAGACACTAGCCAGACCCTGGGTTGTAAAGATGCAACCCAGGCAGAAGGCAGAGCTGGTTGTTCTCTTCAGGTGGAATCAGCTTTCAGAGCTGTTCTGTAGGGCTGCTCTGTGTTGGGCACTCTCCCAGGTCCTGATGGGCTTGTAACATGAGGTCCTGCAGTGTTTCTTGTGTGCCTACTTAGCCAAGCCCCTTGTTTCAGGCATTGACTAGATAACTCCTAGCCAGAACAAAGAGGAACAAACAGGACTATCGACGTTGCTGGTGTGGTGTAGGGTGTGGCTGATCAGTGAGTCTCAACTCATAGGCCATTTCTATCAATTTGTGCTGGCCCTGAGTGCCTCTGTGTTGCAACGGATTCAGAGGCTGTGATCAGGTTCAGTTGTCAAAAAGGCCATAACCAGTTAGGGACATTTGTCCTGAGTGAGAGCAGATAAGAAGAGGCACATTTTCATCTCATATTTGCCATCCCTGGTGTGAGAAAGAGCATGGCTGAGAGTTGGCAGACTGGCGTTCTGCATGAGATACTTTGAGCAAGTCATTTGACCTTCCTCGACCTAAGTTTCCTCTTATGGAAAACAAGGACATTGCTTAGATGACTTTTAAATTCTCACCATCTTAATAAGTCCTTAATTGAAAAGTTTTTTAAAGTCTTCAATATAAAACTTTCAATGAATCTGTTTGATCCAATTAAAACATTTACAACTTCCCACTCCTCTCTGCCATATGCTTGAATAACTAAGCCATCCATCCCTCAAGAAGCCCATTTTCCCCAGGAGCAGCTGGGGACCATGGTGACAGGGGGCTTCCCATACTAAACAGATCCCATCCTTTAATCTCAACCCAAAGATCCAGGAGGCATGATTCACACTGCCTGCTTCCTCTCCTCTATCTTCCGCAAGCCTGAACCTCTCCCCCTCCTGTTCTGCAAAAGGCCTGAATGCATAGTCCTGAAATTTAGGGTCATGGTTTCAAAGTTCATGGTCCTGCGAATAAACAAAAAAACTATTGTGGTTGCATAGAGCTGTGGACCCCATTAACACCGTCCCATGAATATTTATAGCATGGAACTACAAAAGAACATAGAGGCCATATTGTATTTCCTAGAACTTTCCTTCCATGGGGTCCTTTCTCTGTGGGTCACTTTAATGTAAGCTTTGCTTATCTAGTTGCACACTTTAAGCCGATTAACTTCTTACTAAAAAAACCCTCCCTGTTTGTTTGTACATACACTCCCTTGACAAAGATTCACAGAAAACTGCTTTAAACCTGTTAAATCCCTCTGCTGGAAACTTGAAGTGCACTAAATGCGTCTCTGGGTAGGATTTCCCTGCAATGCTCCCGGCCTCCTGCCCCTCTGCCTGTTTCCTGAGAGGAATTCCAATGGTTTGAGGGCTCCACATTTAGCTCCTCCAATAATATTGGTTTATGTCTCAGTGACTCTGATGGAACATTAGTGAGTTCCTTCCTTGCTTCTGAGTGACTTGTTATTGAGATGGCCAGGCAACAGGGCCCGGGCAGATGCCCAGTGTTTCTCTAAAAGAAATCCAAGTGAAATCAAATGTTCAAGTTGGGGGAACTTGGAGACCATTGACTTCACTGGTTCCTAAGCATCAGTGTGCGTCAGAGTCACTGTAGCGGTGAGGTGGGCCTGCATGTAAAATGCATATTCCCTGTCCAAAGACTGTAATTGCAGAACTCTGGTTGGGGACCTAGAGATCTGCAGATCAACACTCTCCAGACACTTCTAGTGCGAGTGGTTTGTGAACTACATCTCCAGAAATGCTGAGCTAGATTGACTGTCTCATTGCACTGGTGAAGAAAAAATGCCACCAAAGTCACTTGCCCTAGGTCATACTAGGTTCTAGTGCAGACCATGGAAGTGCAGACTGTTCCTCTTCCCCAGGATAAACCATCATGCATTTGAGGAGCATGTGGAATATTAATGATTAGGACCTTAGGTAAAACGCTGATTGAAAAGTACCCCACCTCTTAGGGCAGCCCCAAGTTGTAAGTGTAGAAATGAAAACCAGGACTTGGTCAGTTGGTTGAGGTGCAGTGAGATCACTGCGTGGAGAATCTAGGTCTCCGTGGATTTGGAGCAAGCCCTGGGGCATAGCATGTGGGCAGGATGCACTTGGAAAGTCAGAGGGCTGCTGTGGGCCTGCTACCTTCTGGGAGCACAGTCCCAGGGAAAGTGTGATTGGAGATAAAGGTGGCAGCAGAATTGAAGGAGCTGCCCTCTGACTGGCTAGGCTGCTGTATGGCTCACAGACCCTTCACCTCTGCAGGCCTCAGATCAGGGACTTGATTTTCTTCAACACTGCCAAAATCCCATACCCCATGACTCTTGGACTGTCCAGTAGGGAAGGTGTGAAGGACCCTCCAGGCCACCTCTCCCATACTCTGCCCCCTCTATGCACCTGTTAGGCTGTTCAGTCTCTTCCAGCTCATCTGAAATTCTGTCCCTGTGCCGGAGTCTCCCTCTGTGCCCCTGCTGAGCCTCTTGGTACCTGCAGCTTCATGCCTTGCCTGGCTATCTCCATCTTTAGTAATCCACGTGACTGAGTCCTTATGCCAGCTGGCCCCGCACCAAGCCCCTTCCATGCTTGATCTAACAGAGTATTGCTGTTTGTCACCTCAGGGCCTTTTCACATGCTGTCCCTTTGACCAGCATGCCCTTTCCTGCTATGAGCCTTTTGCCAAGCTTCTGCTCATTTGCTGTTCTCCTCCTGGAGTGTTGCCTCTTGGTGAGTTCTTTTCTGACTCTGAAATTAGCCACTCCTCCTCTCAGACTTTCCATGGGAAATTTATTATGCAGGGAGCAAAGGTGCACAGCCACTGTGAGTTAGAATCAAGAGGAGGCTGAGGGAAAGATGCCTGTGTTTGCTGAAACGTGGGCTGGTGATGCACCGGCCAGGCTGACCAGTGTGCAAGACAGGTGGCCCCTTTCTCACTAGGTGCTTCTAAAAGAAGATCCAACTCTGGAGTATCGTGTTTATTAGGATTGTAAAGGCATTAAGCCCTGCAGGAAAGAAGGTGGTTTAACACAGCCTTCTTTAGGAACTCCTTAGAATGTGAAACTGGGAAGCACTGGCTTGGGGTGTGAGGGTTCTGGTTTGGGAATCAGGGGGACCATGGTTAGCTTAAACAACTGCACAATCTCTTCCTGTCTGCATGATCTTGGCCAAATGTTCCCTCCTCTCAAAGGGGAACCTTTGCTTGCTCATCTATAAAATGGGGACAAGAATAGCTTCCTCACAAAACTGGATGAATTGAGGCAATGGACGGAAGGTGCTTGGCCTGGCCCCAAGGACCTAGTGAGTGCTGTATACTTCTGCTGTCAATGAAGAAAGACAGAGCAAGATACTGTACTGTGCACATCCTGGAATGAGGCTGCAATTATGGTCGATCATGGTCACCTCTGCAGCTATAAGGGCCAGGTGCACATAAGGGGTAGTGACAGAACTCAGAAGCTATGAGGCATTTTATAGACATTGTATCACTTCAGTAGTGCTGGAGCTGCCTTGTAAGATCCAACTGTGCCCATCTCTTCCCAGCTGCATGATCAGTGACTCTGAAAGCCGAAACAAGAGTATGTACACCAGGGAAACCAGCAAACCTTACAAACCAAGACTGTCCTTCCCCCAGTCAATTGTTCTATATCAGCATACCACTCATTATGCATCCTTGGAAAGTATTTCTTTAAAATGAACCTCTTTTTATATTTCCACACTTCTTTTATAAGTTTAAAATTGCATTTGACTACTTGATAAAGAGTTACAGTTTTGATTTTTGAAAAGCATTATTTCTACTGAATTTCATCATCTCTTCCTGAAATGATGATTTATGAACCAGAGCTTCATAACCAAACACTCCTGCCTGAAAATGATCACTTGGCTTGCAGCTCCAGTGAGGTCAGCCATACTAGAGTGGAGGTATATTTATTGATGTCCATTTGGCCTTTCCTTCCAAGTTCTACATCTCTGCAAACAGTTACCCTGCACGACTTCTTCACTACAGCCATGACATACATAAGAGAGATGGTGGAGAGCTGGTGGCTCCTGGGTCAGGGCTGTTGGACACAAGGTCTCTGGTCCCTTGCATCAGTGCATCTCACAGTTTAGTGTGTGCATGTGGTTTACCTGTGGGCTCTTGATGCAGTGTGGAGCCTCATTCAGCAGACCTAGCAGGGGCTCTAAGATTTGGTATTTTTGTCAGGTGCCAAGATGCTGTCAGTGCAGCTGGTCTGTGGATTACCTTTTGAGTAGCAGGTGTTGATGATGGAAGAGGTGATGGGAATATTTTGAGAGACTTCTCTTGGAAGGCTATCATGGCCATGTTTTGCCTTCAGTGAGACTTTAATATCTGTTTTGAATATGCAGTTGCCTTCAATATCTGTGGGAGATTGGTTCTGAAATCTGTGGATGCTCAAATTCCTTATATACGATGGCATGTAACCTTATGCTTGTCTTCTTATATACTTTAAATTATTATGCAAATATTTGTTATACTTTAAATTATTATGCAAATATTTGTTATACTGTGGAGAACAATAAGACATGAAAAAGTCTGTACATGATGAGTGCAGACAATTTGTTTGGTGATTCATTGAATCCAAAGATACAGAGCTCATGGATATAAAGAGGATTAGCTGACTTGCTTCTAAATATTATTAAGCCATTCATGGATTAAATTTTTATTTATTTACAGTTAATTTTGGTGTGTGGTATGACGTTCAAAGCCAACTTGATTTTTCCTTAAATAGATAGAAAACCCATTTATTTCAATGGAATTAATTGATTAGTCTCTTACCTTACACAAATTTGTGAGGCCTCATTTTCTTTTTTTTTTTTTTTTTGCTCACTGGGGATTGAACTCACAACCTCGCACCTGCCAGGGCAGGCGCTTAAGGCACTGAGCCAAACTCCCGGCCCTGGTTTTTTTGAGGCAGGATCGCACTATGTATCTCAGGCCGGCCTTACGCTCGCGTTGTAGCCCAAGCAGGCCTCGAACTCACAACGCTCCTCCTACCTCAGCCTCCCGAGTGCTGGGATTAAAGGCGTGCGCCACCACGCCCGGCGAGGCCTCATTTTCGAAGAGAGTTTTCTTATATAATTTAGAGACTGCTTCTAGACTGCTCTGCAGAGCAGAGTTGTTATTGCCATGCACATTTTGGTGTCTGGTGAAGCTGGTCCACCTTTGGTGCTTTTTCTCCACTGTTACTACCTAATTGTACTGTGGTTTTAATTGAAGTATATTAAAACCTACACATTAATTTGGAAAAAGTTAATATTTTTACCATAATCTTCTTTAAGAGCATAGTGTGTCTCTTTTTATGTCAATTACTTTTTATGGCTTCAGTAATATTTCTTAATATACTACCACACTTTTCTCATTAAAGTTTTTCCTAGATATAATTTTTTTTGCTATTTTAAATAGAATTTAAAATTTTATATTAATTAGACACAATAGTTTATATTGTGTTATTTGTACTTTGCCCTGTAACAGTCATTCCCCAGAGATGGCAATTTAAATTTTTTTTTTTTTGCGGCACAGGGGATTGAACTCACAACCTTGCGCCTGGCAGACGGGCGCTTAAGCCATTGAGCCAAACATCCAGCCCTGGTTTTTTTTGAGGCAGGGTCGCACTATGTTGCTCAGGCTGGCCTTGCGCTTGCTTTGTAGCCCAGGCTGGCCTTGAACTCACAATGCTCCTCCTACCTCAGCCTCCCCAGTGCTGGGATTAAGTGAACTATTATTGATGAATCATTTTTTTTTAAGAGTAGGAAGAATTTGAGAGAAAAAAGTTTCTGTCTGAGATGGACTAAAGGGGGCCTGGGTAGTGGGTTGCCCACCAACTCTACTTCTCAAGGGTATTTTTTTGAGCAATGCCATGAGGTGAGACCAGCTTAACTATAATCAATCAATAGGAATTTAAGTATAGTCACTTAGGTAATATTGATCCAGTGGCAAATTGTAGGATGGGCATGAGGTGGGACAAAACTATGGTCAACCAGTAAGTATACAACAAATATGGTTGCTGGGGATCAAATGGGAAAGCACATATGGGCAGACAAGGACTTTCCTGGAAGGGGTGGGCTAAGGAGGTTTGGTCCTCCATCCCAAGGTGATTGAAACCTACTTAGAATATCAGTCACATCAATAATTAGTATTATTTAACCTACTATAAAACAATAGGAAATTAAAGAATGTCATAAAGTTATTATTATTATTATTTCTGTGAGAACCAAAATAGCTTTATTCCCTTTGGGGTGCAGCCAGGCGACATCAGAACTTCTGGAACTGCTTCTTGGTGCCCGTGGCCTAGGTGACCTTGAGCATGTTGAAGCACACTGTCTTGCTCAGCAGTCTGCACTTGCCCACTGTGATGATGTCATCAATCTGGACATCCCTGAAGCAGGGGGACAGGTGCACGGACATGTTCTTGTGGCGCTTCTCAAAGTGATTGTATTTGCGGGTGTAGTGGAGATAGTCTCGGAAGCTGTCAGTGGTCTTCTGCATTTTCATCTTGGTCACCACTCCTGGGGGGCGGGGTAACAGATCATGGGTCACTCAGGCCTTGTTGGAAAGGGGATCATGGGGAGCACAGGGCATGCTGGGAATCAGTAGCTGCTAAGCATGAGTCTCCAAATGCTGTTTCTGGCATCAGTGTTGCCAAACAGCTTTCTTGGCAGGGCCTGGGGTGGGCTTCTAAAGACCTTCCTGAGAATAGATACCATCTGCCTTTCATAAAATTATTGAAAAATAACTGAATACCTCCTAATTTGTGTTGGAGCAAAGGAAATAATAATAAAAAAGGAAAAATGTTTGATTAAAAAGAGAATATCAGTCACTGTTCATCCCTAGGGGAAGTACACGGCCTTTCTTGAAGTCTGGCTTTCAGTAAATATGCCTCCAGCCGTATTTTGTCTTTTGCATTGACCTCTTGAGGGCTCAGCCCTGTTTGACTAAAATATCTCTACCTACCTTAACTATTTATCATATTCCTCCCTCTGAAGAAGTACCCTTAACTGCCATGAAAGGGCAAGGGTCAAAGACCCACCTGGCTGCTTCCAGCTGAAGAGGATTGTAGTTGTGATCGGCAGCCAGAGATACTCTGCAGAGGGCCTGTCTAAAGGCCTCCAGTAGACACCAGGTGTTTTCGTCTCGGATAAATATACAACTTAAAGTCTGGAGGAGACAAGGCCACAGAAACAGTTAAGAATGCATGGACTTCATAATAAAATCAACAGGATAATTATGAATATAGCCAACAAGGTTTTCCACCAGGAGAAGCCAATAATAGTTTACCATGAAGATGATAAAGAGATGGTCCAGAGAAATTCAGAATCTGACATGTCATTAACCTGTTGTCTAATATTTTGAACAGTTGTTGAGATATTAGCAGAAGGAACAGGAATATACATACAGCATTCAGATTTTATAATTGCACAAGTACCCTCTTGGGCTACTGTGAGAATGTCTAATTATTGTAATCCCAAATATTGAGTATGGTAATCCAAGTATTGTAATTTCTTTCTCTCTCTTCTTCACAATCCAAAAGGTTGTATTTATAATCCCATTGAGACTTTATTGGAATCTTGTTAAATTAATTCCAATGTACCACCTCCAATGCAACCCACGGCAAGAGTAAAGACACCAAGACATTTTCAAAGTTAAGGGCAGCCAAGGGGTCCTAAATCCAATCCCTGTGAAGATGTATAGACAAGGGCCCTGATCCAAGGCATCTTCCAGAATATATTATGTGAAAGGGGTTGGTGGCTCGAGGATGAGTGATAGTGAGGATGGTGGGAACTATGTGAGTAATTTGAGTTGGCTAGCCAGTTAGGGAGAAAAGCATCTTTGCAAAATGCAGGGAGAATGACATGCAGAAGGATCAATATGCATAATTCAATTAAGGTAGCAACTGGGTTGTTTTTGGAGGCTGTTGCTTCAGTTTCTGATATGTAAACTTTTGTGCCCTGGGGACTCATAGCCACGTTATCTTGAGGCTCATACCCAGCTGACATTCCTGGAGCTGACTGGCTCTACTATCCCACTGTGCTCATATCTTTTATAGAGAGCACTATGTGAGGAAACAGGAGACTGTCTAATGGTTTTAGAGATTACATACTAGTACCTTAACTAGCCTTATTTGCAATGCTTACAACCAGTTGAAGACAGAAGGAAATATCATAGTCAGCTCTGTACATATCAGTATATGGAAATAAGTCTCGATATAATTAAAGTCACAGCAATTGTTCCGTATTCAAGGGGAATCACTCAGATTGTCTCCTACATCTAATGCCATCCAATTTTGGAGGATGGCTTGCCTCATGAATTTTACTTCTTCATTCAAAAGAGAGACACCTGCTGTGGTGTCATTTAAGGCCTGCTGAATATAGTTAAGGTTTCAATGTGATGAATGACATTCTCTAACCCTAGGGAAGGAATAAAGATCGAGGCCAAGTGATCGTACCAGGGAAACACACTTCTAGACCATCGCTACCATAGGCGGGGCAATTTAGCAGGTTTGTCAGTACTTTTGACACTTCTGCCTTGCAACCATGTAAATCCAAGGGTGCATCTTCCTATCCATCTAGGGGGTAGCCAGGGCCACAACTTAGCTCCACAGGACCAGTGAGTATCATTGGGAGTTTCCTATCTAATTCCAGGGCAATTAATCCAGTTTGTTGCCAACCAGTCTGCAGCCTGTAAAGTTATTCTGTGTTCATTGTTTAGGAGATGTTCATCCCAAGTATTAACTAGAGTTAGGACAATGAGAATAGGAGTGATTTTTCTGTTCCCAACATAAGGGGGCCTTTCAACTAAGATGTTCTACAGTGGGAGTTAACCATACATAATCATCCCATATCTGAAAGTAGCCATCTTGATACCTATGGTTGTTAGTTCTCAGAATAGAACACTTATTTTTACTTAATAGGGCTCATACTAGAGCCTTTAGAAAGGCTTCAGGGGTATTGTTAAAAAAAAATTCTATTATGTCCAGGATCATTAAGATTGTAGTTTACAGGCCACTCTGCTAGTTTGTAATGTGGTCTAACCTATGAACCATTGAACTCTTTCATAACTCATCAATATAGTCTTTTTTTTGTGTGTATGTGGCACCAGGAATTGAACTCACAACCTCACACCTGCCAGACAGGCACTTAAGCCACTGAGCCAAATTTCTGGCCCTCGTTTTTTGAGACAGGATCACACTATGTAGCTCAGACCAGCCTTTTGCTCGCGTTGTAGCCCAAGCTGGCCTCAAACTCACAACGCTTCTCCTACCTTAGCCTCCTGAGTGCTGGGATTAAAGGCGTGTGCCACCACACCCAGCTCATCAATGTAATCTTATAGTTTATTTCTTTTTTTTTTTTTGCAGCACCGGGGATCGAACTCTCAACCTTGCACCTGCCAGATAGACGCTTCAGCCACTGAGCCAAACTCCTGGCCCTAATTTTTTGAGGCAGGGTCGCACTATGTAGCTCAGGCCAGCCTTGTGCTCACATTGTAGCCCAAGCTGGCCTCGAACTCACAATGCTCCGCCTACCTCAGCCTCCTGAGTGCTGGGATTAAAGGTGTGCGCCACCACGCCCGGCTCTTATAGTTTATTTCAATCATCTTCTTGGAGTGGGGATACCCACTGAGGAGGTCTTGATGTACTTGACAAGGGGAAGGGGAACAGGCCAATATCCAGCAAGATGTTTGTTGTAATAATTCTGCATATTCTTGTGCCCACCTTTGAATGGAATTGCATTCTCCCTTAAGTGGTAAAGTGATTAGTAAAAGGGCTAAGAGTAACGTCTTAGATTCCTGATCTGAAGATTTTGATTTTTCTTGAACAAGAATCTTAAGTCTTCTGTGGGTTCACAAGAGTATTCCAATGATGGTTGCTCGCACTCAGCGAGTCTCTGGTTCCAGGATTTAAGTTAAGTGTGGTGTATCCAAGAGAATAGCAATTGGAACTCACTTACTCTTAGATCCCTCTATTGATGGAGTCTGATGTTTTAAGTCCCTCTAGTTTTATCTCTAAAAGTTTGATGACTTATGAGAAATAAATTATAGCAATTAACACACTTTTGACCAATAAAAAACTCAAGTTATTGTACACAGTCAATAACATATTGTATTTTGAAATGAGTCTAAGCATCATTTTGACTAGTTGGCAACCTGGGTATATATATTATAGTATTTAGACAGGATTAAAATATCTCTTCCCAGGATGGGAGCTGAGATTTAGACCTAACTAAAAGTAATAGGTGAAGAGAAAGTCAACCCAGTTACAATTTAAGTGAGTTACCTTTTATCTGGTGACTCCTTTTATTGAGGTATGATGGCTAGAAGGAAGGCCAGGGTTCAAAAGAAGGACAAAGAGCCACGTGCCAGTGCCCAGAAATATGCTGGTTTCTCTTCCCTCTATAGTCATGATTACCCAGGGCTCCTCTGTGAAGATGAAGGATGGAGATGAAAGTCTGGCCAGAGGGAGAGGGCAGAGTGCTCTGGGGACCTTCAGTCTTGCTAGACCAGCTAGGAAGTTGAGTCCAAGCTCTGGGGCCTCCACCTCAGAGTGCAGTCTCACTTCCAGTGTCAGTGCCACCTTTGCAGTCAGGGCATGGCATGGGGGCCTCTTAATGCAGTCTCTCCTAAGGTGACCTGGCTTATGGCAGTGGTAGCAGGTGAGGTTGGTAGTCATCAAGCTCTTCTTGGAGCCCCAAGAATAAGACTTAGGGTCTGTTTTTAAAGGCTGCAACAAAGGCAGCCACTTTTTGGTCTCTTTGCTTTCTCTCATTGGCTTCCTCCCAGTCTTGATTATAGCATGTTAAAAGGCAGTTTTTACCCAACTATCAAGTGAGCTATCTGGAGCAAAAGCTATCTTTTATACCTTTTTCTTAATATCTGGAGCTGACTGGGTAGTAAACATGTCTTTCAGTATAATTTGTCCTATTGAATCAGGAGCTATCAACATATGTTTTACCACTGCTTCTTGTAAACAATCTAAGATAAATGGCTTGATAAATAGCTGACGATTTAAAACAATTAGAAGGCTTGGTCTTTGTCCTTCTTAGACATTCAGGAATACACACTTGAAAATGTCTCCTACTCCAGTCTCCTGTCTGATTGTTAGGCCAGGAGGGGTCTTGGGTAGGGACTGCTTGGGTTCCAGTGGGAACTAGTTGTTCCCCTGGCTGTCGAACATCTGGCTGTTTAAAATTAACAATATGATATTCATCCCCAAATGCAATAGCTGTTTTTCTCTCATCAGAAGTCAATGTTTAATTTAAGATTAACTGTACATCTTTCCAGTCTAAATTATAGGTCTGAGTAAATCCTCTAAAGACCCCAATGTACTTATCAGAGTCATCTGAAAATTTTCCCATATCTAGCTTGATCTGTTTAGGTCATCAAGAGAAAGAGACATATAAGCATAAGTAGTCTCATATGGATTATAATTATACTTTGAGCCTAAATAAGAATTACTTCTTAATATAAAGAAAATTTGAGCATAAGGCAATTCTGACCATTTTCCCTCTTTTTTACAGTATGATTCTAATTGTAAAATAGCATCATAATTAATACTTCCCTCTGCATTCCTTTTTGGTTCTAGGGGGTATGCAGGCCATGCACATGTGCAGAAAAGTATCTAATGGCTTTTTCCAACAGGTAAGTGTTGAACATCTTCTGGTGCTTATGAATGTATTCCAAAGGAGAAAGAGACTTCAATATTGAGCCCCCAGTGTCTGAAATGCAAAAAGAAACTGGGAGTCCCCTTTAATTTCTATTTGATTTCTATTTAAACCATCATGACATACTTTGAGTAGATGCTACCCCAGAGCAGGTGGATACTGTCCGGAGAGAGAACAGAAGACAAAATTTGACCAGCTTATCCACTTTCGAACCCGTGTGCAATTTCATTTTTCCAGGGAGCTGATGAACTTACTCCCATAGGACACTTACAAGCACAAGTTACAATTGGTCTCAACTATGATAATAATGTTGAAAGAAGGAAGCATTACTTTGTTTTAACCTACTGATTATTAGGCAAACAGATCAAAGGACAACACCTTTTATCTTGCAAAGATCACCTTTAAGACCAAAGCAAACAAATGTCTTGAAGGATTTCACCCACAAAAAAGCTTCCAAGGCACCTGTGTTACCTACTTAATGACCTAGGCAACCTTTTCTAGCAACAAGAAAAGGCTATGCCTTTAAATTCATTTAAAAATTTTTATATCTCTTAAGCTCACAGGTTAAACTTATATTTGTCATCTAGCAATAACATTTTATGTTAGTAAAAGCACATTTGTTAGTCTTCTATGCACACACGAAAGAGAAGGCTGACTAAAGTCATTTTCTTACTCTTAGTTAGCATATATAAGGCACAAATACAAATCATTTCCCTGATAGTTGTTTTCCTCCATGAAAGGCAAACAGTTGTTGCAAGCCATGTCAGCCTTATTTCTGGAGGGAGTGAGAAGTAGTCTAAGGACAAGGTGGTTTTAAAGTTAACACCCAACAAGTTGGAGAAAAATTGGAGTTTCTGACTTAATAGTAAAGAGTGAAAAATATGATAGTCAAGTGGAGATTTTTCTGTGGTTGGGAGTCATTTTCCACTGAGGAACTTCTGAGTATCTGCCCAAGAGCAGCCCTGGCCATGACACCTCAGTTGTTCTCAGTTTCTATTTTCCACACGACCAGAGGTCAGTCTCCAGAAAGGGACTGAGCTGTCTGTTTGGTCAATATTCCATTGACCATTGGCTTCAGTGGGGTTCACCAAAAGTTGCTGGGGGAATCCGTCCTTTGCTTTAAGAGTGGCAGTTGCTCTAAGAGCATTTAACTAGCTGGCAGGGTAACTGCTATTTGTCAGTGTTCTATGAGGGATAGGTAAAAGCCTGAGCAAAATCATTACCTGCACTTTATAAATTTACAGTACCAGTTTCAAAGTCCACAACTTATTATCAAAGTATTTTTCTATACACATAAATGATAGCTAGACCTAGGAAGGGAAGAGAAAATGTTGGTGATCCTCCCTTAGGCTAAATGTGGTTTGGTCCAATAAGTGTGGTGCTTTGGAAATAGCTCCTTCTGATTTCACCCAGAAGTCAGTTCTTTCAACTGCATCTCAGGTTCAACCTCCTGTGGGAGACCTGCCCAGAACAATAAGCTGGGACATGGCTTTTATGTGTGTTCTCCTGGACAGGCAAAATTCCAATGTCTCATCTGACCCAGAGACAGGGTATGTGTCCTTCATCTAAGTGAGATGACTTCCCTGTCTTTGACATTAGCAAATGCTCATTTTCTATGGGCTTCACTTAGTTATTGAATAAGAGGAAAATGGTGGAACAGTTTAGAGTTCTTTTCTTTCTAGTCTTACGTGCCTTCAAGAGAAAGAAAGTACAAAGTGGCAGGAAAAGATTAGAAGTTCAGAGAAAGGAAGTCTTATCCTCTCGTGCTCACAGTGAGTTATAGAGACACTTTACTCCTGAGTCATCATTCTCAGCCTGGAAAGGCAAGAATGAGGAGTCCCAGGAACTAAGATTGCTTAGTTCCTGGCAGAAGATTAGACCAGAAAGGAAAGTGAAGCAGAACAGACTTGACATTTCCTTTAGAGTGTAGAGGAGGATCAGAGCCAGTCTGTCTCAGTGAAACCTGTCCTCCAAGTCTTAAGAATGGCCACTAACTTAGCATCTTTTAACTGGTGGAAGGAGTCCCATGGTTTATTAATAGGCTTCTGTATTTTCTAAATATGAGCTAGATTTCATTAACAGAAAAGTCCATTTTATATCAAATTCCATTAGGAGATGCTCTAATATTATGTTTCCCTAGTGCTGCTGCCTAAATAATAAACCATAGCAGTCAAATAAATCAAGCAGGTAAACAGGGAACACTAGTAAGTTCAGAAACTAAGACCAAATGTAACATATACAAAACCAGATAAAATTGTCCCATTTAAGAAGCAATGACCTTATAACATTTCCATGTTTTCAACTTAAATTTATCATCATTTTAATAAAATTGTATCAGAGACAAAGCATGACCAATTATAAGCAATGGACGAAGACATAACATCATAAAAATTTTTGATTACCTAAGTGAGTCACAATTTGGGGTCTATGAAATGAAAGCAAACTCTTACCTCCATCCAATTAGCTCAGTAGAAGGTCTCCAAATGATATATGAGAATGAAACTCTCAACCTGCTAGATGTTCGAAATGCCAAGTTCATGTTCTCTAAAATCAAGGAATGAATTCTAGGAACAACAGAGGTTAAGAGTAGGAAAAATTTATTGGGAGAAAGAAAGCTTCTGTTGGGCAACCCACTCAGGACCCCTTCTGTCTCTCAGACAGAAGCTTTCTTTCTCTCAATAAATATATTCTGCTCTTAACTGCT
>RJWM01031722.1:0-22147 GCA_004363535.1 Dasyprocta punctata | reverse complement strand
TGGGTAGTGAAGGCCCAAAGGGAGCAGTTCATTAGAGTAGATTTTCACATGCAGAAAACAAAAGAGACACAGTGGAATGAACTGTGCAAAACTAAAATAGTTACAACATAATCGTATTAAGACACCAGAATTAGAGATGTCTGAATGAGCTGCACAAAATGCTCCCATCTTCCTCTCCACCCTGCACTTGACTGCATCGTCATAGTATCATCAGCAAGGGATTCGACAACACTCCTTCAGTCAGGCAGGCCGAAACTAGTTCTGGCTGGAGAGAACATTCTAGGAACTAGTTAGCTGCTGTCAACAACACTTCAGCATCACCATTAAAGAAGAAAGAAGTCAGAAAATGAAACAAAGATGATCTTTTCCATCGAAAGGAGGATCAAAGGAGGGAAGAGGGATACAAAGGAGGGGAGGGAAGGAAGGAGGGGTGGAATGAATAATGTTATACTTGGACAGAGGGACACTGTGAGTGGATATGGGGGCTACTGCCTCTAAATGCCATGTCAGCTCGGTGGGTGCTCCTGACCACTGCACATGCATTTCAACAATGACTGTCATAAAGATTTCCAGCGGGCATTTCATCAAGAAGAGACTGAAGATGCACTTTTATTCTGAAAGCTTTGAATCCAGTAGACAAATGCTGCGGCATTAGCTATGAAACAGCGCGGTGCCCACGGGGAGAGTTCAGATTCAAATGCTGCTCATGGCTGGCATCCATGCACCCTGCGCCCTGTGGCCTGGCCTTGGGATTTTCTGCTTGTGTCCTCTGCTCAGGGACCATGCTGCTGGCCATGTCTAGCAAAGACTGTGTTGGCAGTGCTGGGTGGCTTCCTAGTATCTAGTTGTCTTTCAATATGTATACACAGATCTTCTAAGTGGGTCTACATGGAGGTGAAAAACTTTGTCATAAATAATTCATAACTGCCATCAGAGATTCTCCTGAGGTAATCATTTATGCTTAAAGTTCCCCTGAAGGGGAAACCCTGTGATCCAGCCCTATGGTAAGGTCAGGAGTCAGCACTGGGCAAGGACTGTTTCCTCAAGACTCCCTCAGGGCAACCTGGACATCTGGTCACCCATTCCCTTTGCAAACAAAATGCCTCCTACACTCACTGTGAAGTACAGGCCCAGCACAGGGAGGATACCTGGATAAGTCAGCTACATCTGGAAATGCACATGCTCAGCCCTCAGTGTGTGGATCACACAGTGCCATGCTCCCATCCTGGCTCCCTGAAGTCCCAGCACAAAGCATTTCCTGTCATTGGACATTGCTGTCCTAGGGTCTCTGCCTCAGCACTGAGGCCCAGGGGACCATTACTGCAGTGTTAGGGTGCTTGGCACCAGAGCAGTGGCTCAGGCTTTATGCTTGCACCTGCTGTTCACTGACTCGGCTCATTCTTCACTGACATGGAAACAGAATCTGCACAGCTCTTGGAGGGCTGCATGGTGCTGCCTGATACCTTCGGGGATCTGGTGATGCTCTTGGAGTGCTGAGTGCCAGAGCTGCACCCTGGGAGGAGAGCTGAGAGCCACAGGCCCGCACACCGTGGGATCCTCGCTCCCATTGCATGTTGCAAACATGCTCATGGGTTCTGCAGTATTTACAATGCAATGTTTATTCCAAAATACTAGTTGATAAACTAGTTGTACTGAAATTAGTGATTCATGCAAATAAAGTGTTAAGCATTACCCTTGTCATCTATAGATTGTCAGTGATTTTTCTAGGTCGAGCACTCACACGTGAGCTGTGTGCATTTGCTTGTCGCTGTACTGTGCACAGCTGAGCTGCTTCTGGGGAGAGGCAGTGAGATGGAGGGCACTGCAGACCAGTGAGTCCTGTTCCTTCCATGGCATCCCTGAATTTGAAACGTCCTACCTGCAGAACAAGACACTGACATCATGCTTTCAAGGGACAGTTTTACCTTCATACTTACATTTCTTGTATTTGGAGGGAAAAACAACACACATATGTTAATTCAAGGTATGAAATTGGTTTCAGAATGCAAATGACCCAGTGCCAGACTGTGTTTTAGAGCTGAATGTACAGGCACACAGACATTTTTTTTTGTTCAAAGTGCACCTGTCTGCACCCTGTGACTCGGAAGAATGCACGGGAGCTAGGTCTAATATAGATAACCTCTGAACGAATTTGATGGTTGTGTGATTTGTGCTTTGCCTCACAGCACAGTTGTTGCTGATCACATGTGAGAGTTAGAGATTTTAGGTTAAAGCTTCTTTCCTCGGACTATTCTTGCTAGGTAGAGGCACCCACACAGTGGGATGCAGAACAAGCTTTGCATAACAAGCTTTGGCTGCCAGATGGAGCTTTGTGTAAGGGTCTTGAAGGCCTGCGGGCAGACAGGATCCATGCCTTTGCTCAGGTAGGCAGGGTGGCCCTGGTGGTGCGCAGTCCACAGTCAGGCCATTGCAACTGACCAGCCTATCTTCTCCTGTGTTGGGACTCAGCACAGAGGGAGAGAGCAGGAAGAGCGGGTCCTGTATGGGAAGCACAGGCTGACTGTGCCAGGGAGGATGCTGTGTGCATCCCAGCAGAGGTATCTGAACGTAGTTCACCCTCAGGGTACATGTCTAGCCTGAATTTGCTCTGCTGGAAGGCACAAGCAGTTGAATTTGCAGAAACGACAACCTGGTTTCAGAGTGCATGAAATGTGACCAGAATACATGGTGAGTGTTTACATTTTTAAAAAATTATTATAGTAAAAGACATATTGCCAGATTACTGGGATCTCTTTGCCTCTCAGATTATTTACCCTTACTTCCAACACAGTTGTCCCATTATTCTTACCACTTGCTGAAGCAGTTCTGGAAGTTTTCTTTCCTGAATGTCTTTGCAAGGTGTGACAAAAATATGCTGAATGCTGCTGCCAGTTGCCATACAATGAATGGGAGAGTAGGCTCATAAAGACATTACGGTGTTTCCACATCCACCTGACTCACTGGATTAGGCATTGTGCAACTTCTGATTCTTTCCCAAAGTCAAAATGACTACAAAAAGTAAATCTTTTGCATCAAGTCAAGACATCCAGAAACCCCAACACTGCAATTACAGACACTCAAGAAGAAGGACTGCAGAACCGCTTCAGAAAGTGACAAGAATAATGGGTTAATTGTGTTAAAAGAAAGTGAGAATATTTTGGGAGGGACTAATGACAATTTGTTTTTTACTGTAATAACTTTAAAAAAATTTTAAACACTCACTGTATTTTTTGGCCACTCATGTAGGTCATTACATCCTGCCTGGATGTATGATACCTTCATATCTGTGCCTGCACCTGGCTCTGTCCTTTACGTTCTGTTTTAGCTGCCATAGTGGTTGATGTGAGCTGGAAAAAATGGCTTTCTACATGCTGAAGACTAAAACTAGACACATGTATTGCCATACACTAAACTAAAGTCAAAATGGATCAGAGATCTAAATATTAAAACAGAAACACTAAATCTATTGGAAGAAAAGGTTGGTAGAAATCTTGAAGTCATAGGGGTAGGCAAAGAGTTCATGAACAAAACCCAGACTGCATGGATAGTACTTCAAAGAATCAACAACCAGGATCTCATCTTATTAAAAAGTTTTTGCACATCAAAACAAATCCACAACAGAGTGTAAAGAAAACCCATAGAGTGGGGAAAAAATTTTAATCAACTGTCCCTCAGACAAAGGACTTCTATCCAGAATAAAAAAAAATCAGACCACCCCCAGATTCAAAGACGCAGTCCAAAAATGGGCAACTATGATGAACACGCATTTCTCAGATGAAGACTTATAAATGGCTAATAAGTATATGAAAAAATGTTCAATATCACTGGTCATTTGAGAAATGCGAATTAAAAGGACACTGAGATTTAATCTCACTGCAGAAAGAATAGCTACCATCAAGAAATCAATCAATAACAAATGTTGGATGGATCATGGGGAAGAAGGAATCCTTCTCTATTCTTGGTGGGAATATAGACTGGTATAGCCACTGTGGAAATCAGTGTGGAGATTCCTTAAAGAAGTAGGTTAGAGGTTCCATTCTATCCAGCTATTTCCCTTCTGGATATTCTCCAAGAAGAATTGAAAATATCTTACTATGGTGACATATGTACACCTATGTTTATAGCAGTGTACTTTGTAATAGCAAAATCTTGGAAACAACCCCAATACCCATGAACTGTGGAATGGTTAAAAGGATGTGGTATTTTTATGCAATGGAGTACTACTCAGCTCTAAAGGAGGATAAACTCATGGCCTGTGTAGGTAAATAAATGTAACTTGATACTATACTCATAAGTGAAATAAATCAGAATTGCATGTATAAACATTGAATTGTCTCCATAATGTAAAAAACTGAAAGATAAATAAATTCTAAAATGTACAATAGATACTGCAAAAGTGAAAGTAGAAGTAACTACTCAGAAGGAAAGAACAACTTGCATGGGGAAAGGAGCAAATAAAGAAGGGAAAAGAATATATATAAATATATATGTGCACATATATATGATAAAAATTATCCTACTAATCTCTGATAGTTCAATTGAAAAGAATGGTTTGTGCTTTCTTTTTTTTTTGTATTTTTTATAAGGTTTGTGCTTTCAATGTTAGTTCATTTTTTCATGCCTATATCTTATAATTTGAACAACTTCTTTGAAGATAATATGCTATGTATTAACTATTGTTAATCTCCTATTATTTTGTTCTGAAATTCTGTATCATCATTTTTATTCTTTTTTGTTTAAAAAAATAACCGAAAACTTCTAACTCCTCAAAAGCAGAAACAAGGTTCATGAATGGGTAGGAAATAAAAAGTAAACAGTTGAATCATACAGAATGATAGAAGAACAATCAAAGAAGGTTGGTGAACTCAAGGACCATATAACCAAACAGATAATGGACTTAATAAACAGATTTATCAGTGAACTGAAAGAAGATATAAATAAAGAAACCTACAGAATGAACCAAAATGATTAAAAGAATGAATACCCATTTAGCAAAAATTAGAACCCATGAAAAAGAACCAAACAGAAACCCTGGTCATAAAAAATTCTATTGAAAAGTTGGGCAGCAGAAGCAACCAATGTGAGGCACGATTGTCAGAGCTAGACAGGAGAGCTAATTCAGATGATCTTACACTCTTCAGTAGTTTAAAAATAGCAAGTGATCATGGGAAATGGATCCATCAGCTGCAAGATGTCACAACGAAACTTAATCTAAGATAAATAGGAGTCAGAGAAAAGTCTGAAGATAGCATAAATGGCATAAAAAATCTTTTTTTTTCTCCAGAAATCATACCAGAAAAGTTTCCTAGTGTGGGGAAAGAATTCGCCATGTACATAAATGAATCATACAGACCCTTAAATAGCCACAACCAGAAAATAACTTCTCTGCAGCACATCATAGTTAAAATCCTAGAATTTCAACACAGGAATAGAATCTTAAAATCTGCTAAATTAAACAACAAATCACTTACAAAGGTAAATCCATTAGAATTGCAGCAGACATCTCAACACAAATATTAAAGATCAGGAAATCTTGAAGTGTTTCATGCCCTAAAAACAAAACAAAAAGACTAAACAAGACAAAACATAACCCAACCAACCAAATAAACAAACAACAAAAACCCAACTTCCCACCAAGACTGATAAATCCTACAAAACAATCTTTTAAAATTGATGGAGAAATAAAGACTTCCCAGGATAAAAGACACCTAAAAAGTTCATAACCTTGAAATCAGTTCTCCAGAAAATTCTCATCCTAGACAGAGATAAGGATGCCAACAATGTCAAAAGTGTTTGATAGAATCAATACATCAAGCAGAGTGCACATTTAAGCAAAAGAGAAAAGAGGAATGAGCTGAAAAAACAACAACAACCAAAAACAATGGCAAGAATAAATAATTTTCACTAATAACTCTCAATGTAAATGATCTCAACTGGTTAATCAAAATATACAGATTGATAGATTGGATCAGAAAACAAAACCCACTGAAATGCTGAGTACAAGATACATACACAATCCAAAAAGAAGTTCACAGATTAAAAATTAAAGAATGGAAAACAGTATGCTGTATAGGAGGAGCCTGAAAACAAGGAAAAGTAACTATCCTATTTTCTGACAAGGTGGACTTCAAGTCAGAACTGATCATAAGGGAAAAGAAGGTCACTACATATTGATTAAAGGAACAACTCAGCAAGATGTGAAAACAATTGTAAATATATGCACTGCAAACCAATGTCCCTAACTTCATAAAATAACACTACTGGATGTAAAAAATGAGATAAACATCAGCACAGTCATAATGAGGGACCTCAATACCCCATTTACACAAATAGAGCAACTAGACAAAAAAGTCACCAAAAAAATGAGAGCTGAAGCACACCTTTGAATGAACAGACTTATTAGATACCTAGAATGTTCTACCATACAACGATAGAATGTACGTATTTCTCAAAGCACATGAAATTTCTCCAAAGCAGACACATAGTAGCCCATAAAGCTTGCTTATGTATACACCAAATAATCAAATTATCCCATGTACATTATCAGATTATAGTGCAATGAAACTAGATAACAGTGTAAATATTAAACCAAAATTTTGTAAACACATTGAATTATCAGTGGTCATGATCAGTGAAGAAACTCAGCAGTTCCTAGCATCAGACACAATGTCAGCACAACATAGCAGAACCTGTGGGATGCAGTGATTCCGTCACCTGTGTCTGTGTCGGGAAGTGGCAGAGACTGGATTCAGCTTAGGGAGACAGAAGATCTTCTTCCCTCCCAAGTGGCTTGAGAAGAGCACAGTCCACTCCTCTAAGAAGTGGAGCCCAGTAGGTCCCTGGGAGATGTGGTGGGGATTTTGGGGGCTGCAGTTAAACCTAGTGAGACATACAAGATTTTTTCCCGTGTCCATCAGAGCCCTGCACCAGCAGTTACCACCTCGTGTCTTGTCTTCTTTCCTGGCTCCTCCTTCCACCCCACCACTCATACTATTTATTTAGAAGAAAGTTCTGGCAATGGATCATTTTGCTTATAAATAATTCAGTATATAGTAAATCTATGAATGATGAAGACTCTTGACTATGTATTTTAAATAACTTTATTAAGATATGATTTGTATACTCTGATCATAGTGTTAATGTGAAGCCCAGATCCTGCTCTTCCTTTCTGTTTTCTCTGACCACGTTTGTTCGGGCTGCCTCTCCTGTTGCTAGGCCCCCTCAGCAGAGCCTTCTGCCTCCTTCGTGACCAGGTGGTCCCAGAACCAACCGGACACACAGCTGTCCACCTGCTGCCTACCTTTGGTATTCCATCTTACCCAGAGTGAGATCCAGCTGATCATGGCCTCCAGAATCATGCTCCATTCTACCCTTGCCCAAACCTGGTTTCCACCATCTCCTGCCCTCCAGTGTTCTCCAGCCATACATAAGGCATTTTTTCTACTTCTCAGTGATTCCTGTTTCACATCAAGGTGTTCTTTCACTTGCTATTCTTGACCACCTGATATTTTGTCATGAATGACTTCCTGTCTTTGAGATCTCAGTTCATAACAGCTCTTTGAGACCCTCTTAGATCCCTCAGTTCAACGGAATCCTCTCCCTTGCTGTCTATTCTGATATACTCCTTATAGCACATATTTCTCCTAAATGATCATGTCTATCTTTTTTCTTATTGACTGATTCTCTCAGCAGAAAATAAGCAGCTGCATGAGAAGAGGTTGGCCTATCTTATCCAGGGGGAGGTGGCTGCCCACAAATCACTTCTCTCTCAGTCACCTACCAGATTACTAGGACTACTAGGGGCTACTCTTGCAAAAAGAAAAAAGGGAGGCAACCTGGACTAACCTCTGTCTCTACGGTGGTAACTGGCATGCTCAAGCTGTTGCCTATGAGGAGCCCTTGTCTATGTGATGCTTCCAACAGAATGTGTCTGGTTGAGGATTCGTGGTAACCAAGCCTCTGATCTATGGATCTGCTAGTCATAGGTCCCTGGAGGACGTCATGCAAATTGAACACTTGCTTAAGGTACACAATGAAAATACTTCGTGACTTAATAACCTCCTGTATGATCATACCATGTACTTCATTTACCAAGAGACCCAAGAGAGAAGGAGGGTCCTGAACTGGCCATAACCTTGAGACTGTTTATAAAAGTTGATTCTGACCAGGTCCCTAATTTGTGTCTGACTCAGCCGTCTGGTCACTGTTACTGGTCCAGCTGCCGTGAGAATGAGCATGAACATGGATTTGTGGGAAGGCGAGCAAAGCCATGTCCGTATAATGTTTTTCTTCATTTTCAAGCAATCTGCATCAGAATGAGCCCAGTTTCATTATTCTACACTAGCTGGAGACCCAGATATCCAGAAATACCAGTAGTTAGAATCGAGGTTCATAAAAAAAATTGACATAGTTTGGAAAACACATCTTTGCAAGTATTTAATGTCCGTGTTTTCCAGATGTTAGAGTGAAAGTGGAAGTCTGCACTTATGGGACTTGGCTGGGTAAGAAAGGCAGACTGGGAAGGGTTGGTCATCTGTACAAGATAAGGTGGATGCAGCCCTGATGGAAGCTGTGATTGTGTTCTTGAAAGTGTCCCTTTCAGAGAATCTCAAGAGGAGAAAGTCCCCAAGCTGGAAAGCACAATTTCGCTTTTATGTGAACAATTAGCCCAGAGCTTCATTTTTGTTCCCTTTGAGTCTGTTTTTCTTACTGGCACAGGGATAATTTAATACTTTCCAGAGATGAAATTTTCAGGCATGCTGGCAACTTCTCTGTATGCTCCTGTAAAGTGATCCCTCCATCTTGTGTGCAGTTATTGGGCTTAATTCCTATAAATTAAAGAATGTGGGAAAGGTATTGGGTTTAACGGAGAGAGTTTGGAGTGGTGGATCAGCATCAGCATTTCCTGCTGGGTCTCGCCTACTTTCTCACTTTTATTTTTCAATAACAACTCTTAGAATCTAGAGCATTGCTCTCTCTGAGCTCTCTGTCTCTGCCCTTTTCTGCTCTACCAGGCTTTATGGGATGCATGCTTCAAGACAGCTGGACAGTTCCCAAGTGTGGGTGGTTGGAGCCCAGGCAGACTGCACAGTGCTGGGTTAGGGCCCTGTGTTTTAAAGACACCCACAGCTGTTTAAAGCTATAATAAGTATATCTGGGCCTCTGTGAAACTTTGTTCCCCAGGATAAGGTGACTTACTGGAAAATATTTTATTGCTTTTTAATTTTACCTTTGGATTTCCATGATTTATGGTAGTTTATAAAGGAAAGGAATAAAAGAATTTTTGACCTGTGAGTCCATTTTTCTTCTCTTGCTGCATTTAAGAATTTGAAATTCTTCTCAATTTTCTTATATAGGTCCAATACCTTTTAATTGCAAGACCTGAGAAAATCTAGTAGTAGATCTTTGAATTTTAAAAAGAATGAAGGCAGGAGGACCTGGGCACAGAGCAGTGCCATGAGGACTCGCCTCTTGCTCCTGCTCGAATCTGAGTGTTCTTGCCATGGCTTCTTGGGTTGCCTGACGCTGATGAGCAGCACAGCTTGCAGTATGGCAGATGTCAGGCAGCGATGGGTAGAAGTACTGGATGGCACCATTGTTCACCCAAGGAAAGCAAACAGTACATTGGAAGCCAAGCGGTCTGCTCTGCTGGGCTGTGCTGCAGAGGTTTCACCTACCCCAGCAGCCTTTCCACACATTTGAGAGTTTTTCCTTCAATGACTAGCTAGACAGCCACTTATTTCCTAGATAAGCCACTTTTTAAAATTATATTTTATTTAATTCACAGGAGAGTTAGGTATTCATAGATTTTTTAAAATACTAAAATATTTCAAAAATATAATTCACATTTTATCTGCATGACAGACTCACATAGGTTGATGTTAGCATATATGAAATTCTCAGAGTGAGTGAAGGATAAGAACAAGTGCTTACCGTGAATAAGGGGAGAAGAGGACTCAAAATTATCAAAGTCGCCAAAGGAAGAGGGCGCATTACTACCAACCTTATAGAAACAAGGCAGTTGTACATGAGTGTGTGAGCTACAATAAAGGGCATAACATAGATGAAATGCACATATTCCCACAGAAAGAACAAGTCACTGGGACCAACACAAGAATACATCGAAATTCTGATAGATTTCCAGTAAGCAAATAGACACGTTAATATCTAAGAAGCCTAGGACAAAATAGCTTCTGTGGTGGCTCCTTCTGAACAGTGTAAGAAGAATGAACACCACTTCTTCCTAAGCTTCTCTCAGAGGAGGAGGGAAGTCATCGCCTCATCCTGTGACACTAAGATTACACAGAACTAACACAAACACTGAGTGAACAGAGCACTAAGGCCAACATCTCCTGTGGATATGATGCATAAATCTTCAAGAAATTAAAGCAAATGAAATCCAGCAGTATATGAAAAGGATTATTGTTATAAACACATGGATTTATCTCAGGAATGCAAGGTTGGCTTCATGAGTGGAGATAAATTAATACAATGCATCACATCAGTTAAATAAACACCACACAGTTCTCTCAGTAGGCACAGAAAAATAATTTGATAAAATTCAGTGCAATCCCAGAATAAACACTGAACCACCGTCACCACAACCTAGGAGGGATCTCCTTCCAGTGGCAGGCAGTAGCCCTGAAAGCCCACTGTGTACCATCCTGGATGGTGAGAGGCTGAGGTGTCCTCGAGAGGAGAGAGGCAAGGGTGCCCACCCTCCCACTGCTACTCAGGACCAGTAGGCAAACACGCACGTGAGCACACATTTGCGCATGCACACAGGTCACCTCACCAGAGCCACTTGGTGGTTCATGGTTGCCATGGGAGCATCTTTGTGTTTGGAATGAACACAAATGATGGGTGTAGTGATGCAGGTAGAATCAGGTCTGTCTCTTGAGGCTGTAAACTTCAGAGCTGCTGTCAGGGGTCTCACAGTGCCGATGTGGTGTCTGCCTTTGCCCTTCTGCCTTTCCTGACTGAATACGGGGCACGCGTGGCTTGTTAAAATGGAGATGAAGCTCCCCTCGGGCCTGCTGTCTCCAGGAGACTTCGAGGGCCCAGGGTGGCGTTCCTTTCTCCACCCGCTCTTGTGTCACACTCCTCCCTCTTATCCAAGAGTGGTGCAGTCACTCTGGGCCACAGGATGTAAAATTCATATCCTGTCTGTTCCTCACCTCTTCACTCCATCTGCTTCCCTCAGAGTCACATCGACGCTTCCAAATCCTGTCCTCACACCACTCTGCCTGTGCTCTGGCAATGTCGTCTTTCTGGAAAACGTTCCTCAGTCTTTCCACTTGCCTGTCAAGACCCACCGCCCCTGTATCTTTGCAGAGGGGTCTTCTGAGGTCAGCCCAGGCGTTGCAGCCAGGATCCTTTGTAGATCTCTGGTTTTCAAGCCTGTCCTGCAGATGTCTATCTCCTTCAGATGCTCAGCATTTGAAAACAGTGACTCGGGCATGCTTCCTGTCCAGGGGTCTGGATGGGGATCTTGCAGGCAATAAAAGCTGGGAATTCTCATCATAGCTAACAAGCTACAGAACGACACATTTTACTCATCAGTCTCACCAAGGACACCCATAGCACATCAAAATGAAAATGCACATCGACTGGGTTTTATCTACAAGACAGCATCAACAAGAATTTCAAAATGAGGGGCTGTAGTTGTCAACACGTGTGGGGTGCTCTGCTAGCCTTCTGCCTAACCCTGGTCCTGGCACTGCTTGGTGGCAGCCCGCTCCCATGGAGGAGCTGGCTGTGAGTGACTTCAGCCTGGCTCTGCGTCTTCTCGGGCCACCCATCCTGTGCTGCTTCGCAGTCACTGAGCACATTGAGAAATAAAGGAAAATTGTATCCATAGCCATAGCACAGAAGCGTGGACCTTGTGTCCATCAAAAGATGTAAGGTCTTTCTGTACTTTATTAGTGCACATTAGTAATACAGAATAGCGAGGTTTGTTTTGGGAAATTGCTACATGCTTATAACACATCCTGATCATTTTCAGTTCTATTACCGCCTTGCCCTTTTCTCCCTCTCCCTCTATAACATTACCTACCTTCAAAAGGCTACCTTTTAGACTTGTATGATCTTTCCTTTAAAAACTGTAAACTCTGAAGAGGTAAAAGTGTTAAAAAGAGAAATTCCTATGATTTTAAACAATTTAAACTTTTTCATTTTTATTAAAATTCTACCTACTTGTCAATGTAAGGAGGTATTGTCAGCTGTCCTGCATCCTCCATGGTCACGGCTGTCACACATCACATGTGTTCTATTTTTGACAGTCATCCTGTGTTCCATGTGGTCTGTCTTGCTGCAGAACATGAATTGTTGGCCACATGGACTTCAACTTTTCTGTCAGTTCTTCTGATTCTAGCTCTAGACTATGAATTGGGCCAGAAAAGAAGCAAAAACAAACAAACAAACAAAAAAATAGACGGTGTTACTAGGGAACAACACTTTCTTATGCATTTTGCGTTGCATCCTCGCCCCTACAAGAAGTGTCTGACAGATCAGTGGTCAGGGTTAGCTGACCTCTCACCTGGTCCTGGCACCTCCTCTCTTGCTCCCCGGCCGGTGCTGACTAGCCTGGGATTAGCATGTAGTAACTTTTTGTTTCAAAAGGAGGATCAGAGAAGAAGCCAGCATGGGTGAACTTCAAGAGGAAAAAACTGAAGGACGGAGGCCATTCTTAGTCCAGAAATATTCATTGCTTCCGAAATCTCAATCATAAATGCAAAACAGCAACTCAGGAGTGTGGAAACCAGCCTGAGAAAACCAGCAGAGACCTGTCTCAAGAAATGTTAAACAACAAAGTATACTTTAAGTACAAAATAAAAACCATTCATTCAACAAACACTTCTTGTGCACCGTGAAAAATTGGAGTGAAGAAGGTTGGGAGGGTCCTTATTTTTCTGGAATTTGATCTAGTGAAATATACAGAGAATAAACATGTAAATAAATAAACAAAATAAGTGTGGGCAGTGTTTGGTGCCATGGCAGAAACAACAGAGTAAGTGGGAGAGAAGGCCGAGTGAGGCCGGCTGAGATCCCAGCACAGATCCGGAAGGCAGCGCTGATCTCAGAAGCAGGTGTGTGTGTGTCCTAGGTGGGGTCTGCAGGACTTCGTAGGAATAGAAATCTCTAATCATAGAATTTACACGTAGGACTCAAGGCAAGTTTAGGATCCAACTTTTTGGCGATTGATGTATCACTTTTACTGAATTTATAGAGCAGAGCAATTGGCCGCCTCTTGAGGGAGGTAGGATGAGGGGGTATGACCCAGAACTCTGACCTCCTGTGCCAGAACAGAGGGGCCTTGACGCCTGCAGCCTTGTACCTATGGACTCAGAGCCCAGGCCTTGCCCTGCTGTTGACAGCTGAGGCTTTTGGTCCCTCCTTAGACCCACACTGCCACAGTGCTGGCTGGCTGCAGTGATCCCAGCGACTCCTGGAGGGCTGGCCTTCTGTGTCAGTTCTGAAGCCTGTGTCGGGGTGAGGAGAAAGGCCGGCCTCTAGAACCACCCTGCTGGGTGTCTCCGAAGGAGCCGCTATGTGTGCAGTACAGGCCTCTCGCCATGGGGCGCCTGTATGACCAGCCACATATTTGCAACTGTTTGTATTTGCAGCTTTTGAACCCTGGCCATGGAAGATGGTTCCTATTATATTTAATGGTTGTTGATCTAATATCTGGCTAGTGGAAGATATTTGTTCCTGATGGTCTGGCAAAGCTTCTGGCTCTGCAATCTCTCATTGCTGTGGCCGCCAGCACTGAACACACTGTGGTCACTCTACAGGAATGTGACAGTTGGACTGTAATTTTGGTTCTGCTCAATTTCTTTGTAAATGATTTATAAACCCAACTTGAAAAATTTATCTTAAAATAAGTTCCTGCATTTTAGTGATACTCAACACATAGGATTCCTATTACATATCTCATTCTATTATTGCACAGTGCTAATGAAGTTTGAGATTACAAAAATATGGCAACTTTTTTTTGTATTCAAGAATAAACAGTAATAAATTGAAGAACTACAGAATATCCAGGGAAAGATGTGATGACAGAATTTTCCACAGATAAAAATCCACAGTGTAAAAACTTGGACTGACTTTGGTGGCGTTGAAGGTGGGGGTCCATTTGGATGAGCCAGTCCGTCAGCTGTGTTGGTTCACGCCGTATGTGGCGGTTCACGTCTGTAACCTGGGCTACTCAGGAGGTTAAGGCAGGGGGTCACAAGTCTGAACCCCACCTTGGCTACTTAATAAGATCCTACTCGAAAATTTAAAAAACTAACAGGGCTGAAGATGTAGCTGTGTGCTCCCTGGGCTCAATGCTTAGTACTGGGGTTGGGGAGGAGACAAAAAGTGTTGAATCATAATGGGTTTAATGAGCATAGTTTGGTCATGACAAAAAGTAATTTCTGTCATTAATAGAATCTGTGTACAATATGTAGTCATTTTATGGGAATGTAAGATAGAGATATAGAAAGTAATATGTTAGTGTGGTTTTTATTTTTTAACTTCAGAGATATTCTAAATTTCATTTACTTTTTAAAGAAGTAGTACATATTATTTTAGAAAATAGAAAGAATAAATGTACAGGACAAAGCAAAACAACAAAGGATGGAAAACACAGGGACACTTAGTGCTAGGTGTCTCCCCTCCAGAGGTCTCTGTGGTCCGCAGTGAATGTGTCAACTTTCAGACCTTTCTCCCTGAACATGTGTGGGCCCATATGTGTTCACACCCGCACACATAGGAAAATAAGATTTTACTGCAAAAGCTGTTTTTAGTCTGATTTTACCTGTGTTTGATAGTTGAATGTAGTTCTATTATATGTGTGTACTATAATCTGTTTAATTCATGTCCTGTTATACATTAAAATAGCTTCTAATTTGTTTTGGAAATACAAGGCTGGTCGAACAGTCTGGTATGCATTTAAATAAAAGGTTATTAAAGAAAAAGACATGTTGTCATTAATTCCCTCAGAACACTTCTCAATTCAAACACTTTTATACCATCATTCTTGCCAGTTTCTGACGCAGTTCTGGAAGTCCTCTTTCATGAGTGTCTTTTTGAAGTGTGAAAAAAAAAAAAATACAGTGAGCGCTGCCATGAGTGCTGCCCAGTAGAAAGAAGGCTTGTAAAAACATTCTGATGTGTTCTCATTCATCTTGTCTTCTGGTTCTTGCTCAAAGTCAGAATAACTCAGGAAAGGTAAATGTTTTGAATCAATTCAAGGCATCAGGGCAACCATAAAAGTGCAACTAAAGACCCTAAAGAAAGAGGACTTCCAGAAGGACTTCAGAAATTAGCCAAAATGATGGGACAAGGTGTTTGAAGGAAAAGGGAGCGTATGAGAAGGATTAATGGCAATGTGTTTTTTACTGTAATATTTTTTAAAAATTTAAATACTCACATATTTTTAAATCACACCTTGTATGTACAGTGGTATGGTAAGCATCTTTTTAAACACATTTTTATTAGTGTTATTATTTTTCCCTAATGAGTTTTAAAAGTGTACTTGCCAAGCCAGTATCCTCACTTCTTAATAGCTTTTGGTAAATATTGCCAAATTTTCTCAAAATAGGGTACAAACCATTAAAGTACAAAGAACTCATGTAGATCAAACAGTGACATTGTTTTTAAAAAGGAAAAAAGGGCTGGGGGTTTAGCTCAGTGGCTTAAGCACCTGCCTGGCAGGCGTGAGGTTGTGAGTTTGATCCTTGGTACCAAAAAATAAAAAAAATTAAAAAAAATTAAACATAAAAAAAGAAAAAAAGAAAAAAACGGTATGTTAAAACGAGATAATAGGAAAATAACAATAGTTAATACATTGCATATTGTTTCTTCAGAGCAGTTTACTCAGAGCACAAGATGTAGGCATGAGATGGTGTACAAACAATATTAGCACAAATGTTTCTTTTCAATGAACTGAAAGAAACTAGCTGTATAACTATCTTAACTATCTTATTTACATATTTTTTCTTTTCCCTTCCTTCCTTCTCCCTTTCCCCCATCACAGTGTCTCTTTTCTTTTGAACAGTTTCTTCCCAGTTCACAATATCTACTGTACATTCTGAGTCCTGTTTACTCGTTCAGCATCTCACACTAGGGAGACAGTACAGTGTTTACACCTGTGCATCTAGTTCATTTCATTTATGAGTATGGTCTCAAGATGCATCCATTTACCTATAAAAGTCTCCAGATTATCCTTTTTATGGCTGAGTAGCATTCTATTGTATAAAAATACCACATTTTTTAATCCATTCCTAAGTTGATGGACATTTGGGTTGTTTCAAAGATTTAGCAGTTACAAACTGTACTGTTATAAACATGGGTGTGCGTGTCACTGTTACAACGTTTTTAATTCTTCTGGAAAAATACCCAGGATGGGAATAGCTGGATTGAATGGGACCTCTAGTCCTAGTTTTTTGAGGAATCTCCGTACTGTTTTCCACAGTGGCTGCATCAGTCTGCACTCCCACCAACAGGGCAGAAGGGTTCCTTTTCCCCACGGCCCCTCCAGCATTTGTTATTGCTTGATACCTCGTTCATTACCATTCTTTCTGGAGTGAGATGGAATCTCAGTGTTGTCTTAATTTTCATCTGTCAAATGACCAATGTTATTGAACATTTTTTGATACATTTTTTGACGTTTGTATTTCTTCATCTGAGAAATGAGAATTCATCACATGCCCATTTATGGATTGGGTCTTAAACTTGGGGGTCTGATTTTTTTCAGTACTTTGTATGTTCCAGATATAAGTCTTTCATCTGAGGGACAGTTGACTAAAATTTCTTCCCATTCTGTGGGTTGTCTTTTTATTCTATTACTAATTTGGTTTGCTGTGCAAAGTCTGTTTAATAGAATGAGATTCCAGTGTTGCACCTGGAGACCACACTCTTAAGTGAAATAAATCAGACACACATGTGTAAATATCATGTTGTTTCTTTGGTGTGAGAAACTGAAAGTGTGAATAAGGATCAAAGTGTATAATAGGTATTGTGAAATAGGAAGAAATTGTTAAAAAAACACACAAGGGGAGGGGAACAAGGGAGAGGTGAGGGGGAAAGGAAAGGAGAAAGCAATAAAAGAAAAATAAAATAGAAACAGATCATTATAAATGAGGAGGAAGAGGAATTGAAGAGATGGGAGGGAACTGAAAACAAAAGAACTAGGAGATGTCATGTATGCTACAAATTCCCTGTGATGAGTGTGATCATTATGTATGTCTAAATTGTACCAATAAACTTAATAAAAAATAAAAATAACAACAGCAAAAAAGAAAGTTAGTTGTGTTAGTGTATAAAGGTAGCCAAGACACTGCATCACTAGATAGATTAGTGCTGAAACCATCATTTAATTATTGTACATTTCTTGAAATGATACACTTTTGGAAAAATTACTCAAAAATCTTTAGAAATCATAGTCTGAACTACTTATAGATATGATTTAATACAGCAAATTATGTATTCTTTGAATATACAAAACACTGTGCCAGGTACTGCAATGTACCCAAAGATACATGACCTGATTTCTATGGTTAGAGTTTGTTATCCCAACGATTTATGTTGTAGTCAGGGTTTACAAAGGAACAGATTTAATACAGTACACATAATTTATGTGATTATTTTATAATATTCCCCCAAAGAGTCAAATGCAAAAGAGTGAGGGAGATCTGTGCGTGTACTGAACACCCAAAGAATCCAGCCGAGGGCCTGGATCCCATGGCAGTGTCCTCCACCAGTACAGCTGGAGGGCTGGAGCCTGTGACAGTGTCTCATGCAAGTCTGTCCCACAGATCTGCACCGGGAAGGCCCAAAGGTCAGTGGTGGAAGCTAGAAAGTCTGTGCCAGCGGGATGAAGGATCTGTGCCAGTGGGATGAAGGATCTGTGCCAGCAGGCTGAGGGATCTGCACTGGAGCCAGGAAGTGATGCTCAGGGTAAGCACCAGCGCTCCCCCAAAGAGAACTGCAGCCATCCTCAGCGATAGCGAGGATATGACCTCCTCCTCTGATGAGAACAGCTGAATTCGCATCAGGAAGGCTAGTGAGACAAGCTTCTCCAGGAGAATCAACAGCGTACCATCTTCCCCTCTGGTTCTGCTTTTGTGCTGTTGGCAGCAATCCTCAGGTGGGCCTTCCCCACCCATGACCACACTGATTCACTTCAGCTGGGTATGCCAGGTCGACAAGTAGTTTATCCAATTTATGGGAGAATATATTCTCTCTTAAAATTAAAGCAACTGATCAGTAGCCTAAAGTTGAGATGTACAATAAAATATCACTGCTCTGAAAAAAAATTTTACTTAGCTGTTCTCTTAAAAGTGCGTGATGTAAAATCTCAAATATATCTGAAAATAGGGAGAATGCTTTGCCAGCTGCAACGCTTATCCCCAGCCCCTGTGCCCTACCCTCTGTTATTTTGAGGGAAATCTGAGAGGGTTAATAATGCTGAGAATCTTCCATTTGCTTGTCCTCTATGTGTGTCTTGAAGAAATACCTGTTCAAATCCTTTGCCCACTTTAAATTGGGCTACTCGACATTTACAAATGAGTTTTAATAGTTCCTTATACGTTTCTGATACCAGGCCCTTATCAGATGTATAGCAAGCACTATTTTCTTTGATTCTATGGGATTCTTTCTCTATATATCCTTTAACACACAAAAATGTTTGATTTTGGTGAGCGCTAGTCTATTACTTGCTTTGAATGCTTATTTTAAGGTTAGGCTGGAGAATCATTTGACAATGCCAGGGTCATGAAGATGTACTCCTACATTTTCCTTCAAAATTTTTATTATTTTAGGTCTTGCATTTAGGCTTTTTTGAATTACATTTTGCATATAATATAGGATACAGGTTGAAATTCATCTCCCCCTTTTTTTCCCCTTTGGATCTACAGTTGTCCAAATACTTTCCGTCCACCACAGTGAGTGATGGTGTCAGCTTTGTCACCCGTGGGTTGTGAATGTGCTTCTGGACCCAGTTCCATTTCTTTCATCGTGTGCTTTTCCTCTTGTCGGCAAAGCACTGTCTTGGTTCCTATACCTTTACACACATTGTTCAAATTGGGATATATGAGAGCTTCAACTTAGTTCCAAGACTGTTGGAATTGCCTGCATTTCCAAATGAATTTAAGGATCAGACTGTCTTTTTGGATGTATAAAGGAAGTTGAAATTTGATGGAATTGCACTGAATCTTCAATTCAATTTGGGCAATACTGCCATTGTAATAACACTGTCATCTATTCTCATACGGAATATCTTTCTATTTATCTAGATATTATTTAATTTATTCCATCAATGTTTTATAGTTTTCATTGTAAAACTACTGCAGATGTTTTGTTAAATTAATTGTAGGATTTTTTGATGCTATTCTAAATGGAATTTTAAATAAAAAATTTTAACTGTTGCATAAAAATTATACATATTTATGGGTATCATGTGATGTTTTTATATGTGCATATATTGTATAATGTTTAAACCAGCTTAAACATACCTATCTTTTCCTTTATGATACAAACATTCAGATTCCTTTTTTGTAGCTTTTGAAATACACAATGCATTCTCATTATCTATAGTTACCCTACTGTGCAGTAGTCACACACCAGAACTTGTTGCTCCTAAGTTAGTGCGCACTGGCTAACTTCTCCGCCTCCTCTCTGCATTCTCCGTCTCTAGTAAACACCCCTGCCCAGTCAGTATCTAATAGATCAACTTTGTTGGTATAAATGAGTGAGGTCACATGCCTAGTTCATCTTACTTAACATAATGATCTTCAGTTCCTTGCAAGTTATCACAAACAACAGGATTTCATTATTTTTTATATGACTGAAAAGTATCCCATGGTGTATGTGTACTATGTTTTCTTCATCTGTTTGTCAGTAGATGACATTTAAGTTGATTCTGTTTCTTGGCCAACGTGCATAAATAAATAAACATGGAAAAGTAGATACCTTTGGTATACATATTTCATTTCTTTTGAATTTACACCCAGTTGTGTGATGTCACGTTTCTGGAGTGCCTTACAGATAATTTTGTTGGATATAGAATGAATGGTTGAACTTCTATTTTCTTTCAGAACTTTGAGTATGAGAACTCATATTCATTGGTTTTGACCTTTGCCATGGTTTTTGATGAGAAACCAGCCATTAACTTTATAGAAAATTCCTTATATGTGACGAGTCACTTCTGTTTTTCTGATTTCAAGATTGTCTATTGACAGATTGAAATTGAAAACCTCAGAGTGTCTTTATCTGACTCAGAATTTGTTGAGCTTTTTGGAAATGCAGAGATTAAGCATCCTTGTTTAATTCTAATATGTTTTGGAGGTAGCTTTAAAATTATAAAACAGTAAAGCATAAAATAATAAAGAAATTTCAGTTACTATGGGGAAGATCTATATTGGGTTACTTGAAACGGCTGTGAAGTATCAAAAGTAGGCATGCCTTTGCTTCTGACTTGACATTATCTCCCGACACTTTACAGGATATGTGTCTCAGTAAGATAGTTTTGTTTTTACTGTTCATATTATCACTCCATTTTCTTTTTATTTTGAAATTTAATATATGAAAAATGCATTGCGAAACACATATGTCCAAATCAGTGAGCTATCAGTGAGCTTTATCCCCTTAATTTCTGTCTAATTCTCAGACTCTGTTTGTATGCTGGCTTTCATGATCACCAAATTTATTTACTTTTATTTTTAATCTTAAAACTTTGCATTTCTAAAACACATCTTACTTGTTTCTGAGCTTTTTATAAATGGCAAACAGTATATGTTGCTTATTTTTGGTCATGAATCATTTTAATGTAAATCTTTCTGATACTTTTTTCAGTGTACATATGTATACTTTTCTGTTGTTAGAGAATGAGTTAATGGTTCATAGGTGATTTACAACCATAGTAAATAAAATCAATTTTTAAAAAATGAGGTACCTGTTTAAAAATGTATCATCTGGGAGTGGGAGTTTCTGTTCCTGCACATACTTAGCAAACCTTGGTGCTGTCAGTCTTTTAAATTTTTTTTCTTATGGGCATGTGGTAGAGTTATATAATCATTTAAATCCACATTTTTCTGGCTGCTGATGTGTTTGAGTGCTTTTAAATGCTGTATGTTTATTTCTACTCTGGCATGATCTTTTATTAATCAATACTTGGTGTCATTCAGTTTATCTGGTTATCTTTTTAGTTGTTTTGTAAGAAAAATGACAACATTTTGTTAGTTGTATGTGTGGCACATATTTTAACTGATTGGCTTAACTTTTTGGATAATTTGTGATATGAACTGGTGAGATGCATGCACCTGTGGGTGGGTATATATAGCCTCATTCATCAGTTCATTTTATGTCTGCGTTTACTTCCAGTTTCAAAAGTTATTCCTTACTTCAAAGCTATGAACATACAGTATTCTCCTTTATATTTTTAGGAGCTTTATAGCTTTCTCTTTCGCTTAATGTGAAATGACCTGCACTCTTGGAAGTTGCTTTTGTGAATTGGATGAAGTAGGTTTCAAATTCAATTTATTTTCCATTTTAGGTAACTTCTTCCAGGGCAATCTGTTGAGATTACCTACTCTTCAGAAGGTAATCTTGTCTGTCTTTGTCACTGTCTCTTTGTCTCATTTCTCTCCCTCCCTCTCCTGTCTTTCTCTCTCCTTAAAAAAATAAACATGTGGATATGTTTCTGAAAAATTGATTTTAGTACTTTTGTCTGTTTGCATCTTTAATTTGTGTTTCACACTGTTTTCTCTGTGCTCCATTTATAATAAGTCTTAGCACTGAGTTATTCTGCTTTGTTCTTTTTCACATTGTCTATGTTTTCTTCCATTTGGATTTTTACATTAATGTCAAGTTAACTTGTTCAGTTTCATAAAAATCTGTGGATATCTGGGTGAGATCAGGTGGAATTAATAGATAAATTTGGAAAGGCACATTGACAATAGTGAGTCTCTTTTTTTAAAATTTTATTTCAAAGATAGTGAAATGCAACAAAAGATAACAGAACAATCAAAACAAAGCAGTAGAACTGGCATAGAACTTCAGAGAGAGATACTATGAAAAAAATAGCTACTATATTGTATCTTGTTACTTTCAGAATAGTTGACCATTCCATCAGGCATAGCAAAAACAAACCAAAAACAAAACA
>RJWM01031721.1:0-22163 GCA_004363535.1 Dasyprocta punctata | reverse complement strand
TTTAGAAGCTAAATGGATGCTAAGCAAAAGCGGAAGGAGAAATTTGAACTTCTGTTAGGTTTAAGATAGTGCTATTTAAAAGCATACGTACCTATCCAGTACCTGGCCACATATTTTCTCATGTGTAAGAGTCACCTTATTTCCGAAAATGCCCTGGATCCCACAGGGGTGACGATTGCAGTTGTGAAATCAGCCTCCTAGAGAAGATCCACGGTACTCTTCTGTCTCTGCATGGCTCCTTCCTGATCCCATCACTCCTCTCATCTTCATGGCTTCCTCTTAAGCAGCATTCTGTCTCCTTGACGTCATTCTCTCCTGACTTTGTTCCTCTGTCTTGGTGTGCTCTCAAGCCAGCCAGCTGTCTTTGGGGCTGCCAGGGTCTTCCTCGTGTGTTTTAAAACTAGAGCCCTACCTGGGGACAGGTTTGGAGTAGAGCCTGCCGGCAGGATGACCTGAGAAGGTGGGAAGAGTCCGCTGCGGCCACAGGACGAGGTCCTTCAGGAGTGCCCTCCTGGTGGGGCCAGGGCTGGGAAGGAGGGAGGAGAAGGGAGTTCCATGATGCAGATTTTCCATGCTAAGCCCAGGGCTGTCCAGGGGAAACCGGGATATGGGCTGCCCTATGAGGGGCTTTGTCCAGGGGACTCTGATCAGAAGCAGGGTGTGGGGGAGGCTGGGAGCAGTGAACCCACTGCCAGGTTTCAGCGCAGACTAGGAGGTACTCGCAGATGGAAAGAGGTGAGAGTCCTAGGATGAAAACCAAACAGATAACCCCCTCTATTCTAGCTCACTCACCGCCACCTACTCAGGGTATTGAAAAGCAAGTGCAAAAAAAAAGACTGAGATCCTGTTTGTCTCTACTCAGTGCCCTAATATTATATACTACCTTGCATTGTCCTTTGTCTTCTTACATATGTGTCCTATTAGACTAGATTGTAAGCTCCATGAGGGCAAGGACTGTTTCTCCTTTGTCTTTGTAGCCCCACCCCTAGTGCAGTGCCTTGCACACAATAGGCGCTCAATAAATGTCTGTTGTTGATCATGACTTCTTTAATGTTGACCCACTGGACTGGTGCTTGGCTATTTAAAGAATACAGGAGATTCAACAGCTTGTGATATAGTTAAATTTGAAGGGGGTTTTAATGGGGTTAGTTCCTAAACCTGTAACATTTTCAATCAATGGAGCTGACCTAGATTTGGGTAGGATACTGTTGCTGAATTTATTGGCTTCGCTAATGCTGGCTCTACTGAACACACAGGCGAAGTAAAATTCAGCACGCTTTGTGTTTTCATTCTTAGTGACCAACCGGCTCTTAGTGCAAATTAAATTTAATATTGACAAACGCTGCCCCATATGCAGGAAGACGGCAAAGCAGCTGGGGCTCTGATGTCTGCAGTTGGACTACAAAAGGAAGGCTGCGCTGAGACGGCATCGCCCGCCTTCACCTCGACAGCTCCCTACGGCGGCTGGGAATCCGCCTGGTGGTTACTGAGGGTCTATCAAGAGTAGGTATACATCTGCCTTAAAAACAAACTGAGAAAGAACTGCCGTTTCCATGAAGTAGACCCCAAGTGGTTTTACCCTAATCAGAAAATGGGGAGAAAGAATTCCTAGGGGAAGTGTCCTTGGACAGTGTCCCAAGTTCCTGCATCACGACCTGATCACTCTTGGTACCAGGTCCCCTCCCCTGCAGTACAGGACAGAGCAGCCAGTAGAGGTGAGTGAGCCGCCCCTGGACACCCATGCAAGGGACCAGTCATCACCTGCTTGAGCCTGTGGCAGCCACAATTCGCCACTCACCACTCCTCCCCGTGCCTACTGATTGGTGTGGTCTCCATTTCATTAGCTGAAGTGTGAAAAGGGAGTTAGGAGCCACCACATTCAACCAAGAAGCAGGCTCGTTTCTCAATGTGTACAATTACAGCTTTTCCCACATTTTCAAAAATTCCATTATAATAAAATATGATTTCATACAATATTAAGAAAGCTCCTGTAACTGGGTTACAGTAGAATCTCAACAGGGATGCTATGAAAAATCTAGTATATGCCATATCTCACTTACCCTTGAACCCAGGGCCTTCAGACTGAGCCACAGTCCTTTGTTTGTTTGCATTTACTTACTTATTTTACTTCATTTTATTTAAATTTTGGAGACAGGCTCTCAATAATTCACTAAGTTGCTCAGGCTGGTCTTGAACTTGCAATCCTCCTGCCTTCACCACTCAGTGTACTGGAATTACAGTTGAGGGTCAGCAGGTGTAGCTACTTTACTCTTCAGAGAATGCCTTGTTCACTATGCCAGTCACCTCCAGGGCTAGCATTGTTACTTCTTTATCATGAAACTAGTTCTTTTGTTTCAAAACCAAATATTGGAAAGCCATGGGATTAAATCGAATGTTTTACAATTAAGCTGGGCGTGGTGGCTCACGCCTGTAATCCCAGCACTTGGGAGACTGAGGCAGGAGGATCCTTGCAAGTTCGAGACCAGCCTGTGCTACAAAATGAGCTCAAGGCCAGCCTGAACTGCATAGTGAGAACTTGTCTCAAAAAGACAAAAAAAAAAAAAAAAAAAAAAAAAAAAAAAAAAAAAAAAAAAAAAAAAAAAAAAAAAAAAAAAAAAAAAAAAAAAAAAAAAAAAAAAAAAAAAAAAAGAAAAGAAAGAAAGAAAGAAAGAAAGAAAGAAAGAAAAGAAAAAGAAAGAAAGAAAAAGTTTTACAATTAAATTTTGCCTACCAAATATTTACTGTGCTTCACCTGTCATTTGCAACATACATTGTTTCTCCATAACCCCATTATCCCATTTTGCAAATAAATTGAAACTAAGAACCATTATGTATGTGGCCCACCGGAGTGATGTTATAGAACTCTGCTAAATGCTGTGTGTCTGTGAATGCATTTAATCACTGCACTAACCCTGTTAAGTTTCTTTAACCCTCCCTCCTTTATAGACGCGAATGCTGAGGCACATGACACTTCAGCAACTTCCCCAGAGTAATGCTGCTGTTAATTAGGAAGGGCAGATGAGAAGTCAGAGAGTTAATCTCAGGGTTTCTGTCCTTCACCATCATGTACTTCGTGGAAGGAATTTAATCCCATGGGTAACATCCTCTATTAGAATGAATATTCATCATCTAATATTTGAGTCATATCAAATAATGTGTGGAATTCCGCAGATTCTGAAGCAGACGTAAGAAGAGCATTACCATGACTCTCGAAGCCTCCTCAGTGTTCTTTCTAATGTCTTTGATTCACCATTCTCTTGCTTTCTAAATATTTTTATTAGATTTGGGCAAATTGATAAATACTAAAGCATTTAGTTTTGCATATTTATCAACATTATGAGATTGTTGTAGCGTGGCATATCTTTTTCTGAAACTTGCTGTTCTCCAAAATGTGTGCATTTTTCATGTAATTTTAGTTCAGTTTCACTATTGTGTAAGATCACTGTGTGACTATATCGTAATTTATTTTTACCCATCCTTCTCTGAATGGTCATTTGAACTTTCTTTTATTCATACGTACAATTCTTTTATGAAATTTTTTTTGAGACAGGGTCTCACTATGTAATGTGGGCTGATTTTGAACTCACTTGTGTAGCCCAGACTGGCCTCAAACTCATGGTGATCCTCCTGCCTCAGCCTCCTTAGTCATGGGATTACAGGCACACCCAGCTTACAGACATTCTTAGGAAGTTCTTCTAATACATGTTTGCAAGAATTTTTTAAGTGTATACTGATGCGTGAAATTTCTGTGCTACAGGATAAAACTGTTCACATAGGCACAACATTGCCTAATTGTTTTCCCAAGTGGTTGGATGCTTTATACATCCAGCAGTAGCTTTTGATATTGCTCCTGACATTTAGTACTTACGGACTGTAAATTTTTACCCAGCTGCTGGTGTAAAATAAATCCCGTTGTGATCTTTATTTGTATTTCCCCAATTCCTTATGAAGTTTATAATTCTTCCTGTTTATCCATTAGTTACCTCATCTGCAAAATGATTACTATCTTTCTCTACTTTTTCTTTTTTTTTTTTAATTTTGAAGAGGATAAAATCAAGGAAAATAAAACAGAATAAAACCAATCAAAATAAACCAGTATAAGTGATACCGGACTTCAAGACTGCATGAAACCAACCACAGTTACCATAATGCCTTTTGGTGTCTTCAGAATAACTGCAGATATCTTCAGACATAGTAAAAATTGAAAAGAATAGAATACAATAGAAACAATAAAAGCAAAACAATGAATGCAATAAAGGACTTCAAAACAAGCCAATAGTAAATCCAAAATGGCTACCATGTCTTGTTATCTTTCAAATAGCTGCTCATGTCATCAGATTTAACATAATCAAACAAAGTGAAAGAGGCTAAAACCCAACCCAACAAAACAACGAAAATGGTATGGTTTCCCTGCTGGGATCACTTCCTGGCGAGGCCTGGATGTCTCCCGCTACATAGTCCAGGAATGGTGCTGACTCACAGAGAGAGGCTTGGGTGTGGCTGTCCCCACTGCGGCAGCAGCTGGTGCATGGTGCTGGTTTCAGGTGGGTTTCTCTACTTTTTCTGATGGGTTATGTTACTTTTTCTGCAGGACTATGTATCTTTTTCTTTTCCTTTTGCATAATTCTTATTAAATTCTACACTATAGATACTATTTTTGTCATATGTGGTGGAAATACCTTTTTCTAGTTTGTGGTTTAGCTCTTTTTCTCTATGATGCCTTTTAATGAACAGAAGTTTTAAATTTTTCTTTTTTTTTTTTTTTTGCGGCACTGGGGATCAAACTCACAGCCTCACGCCTGCCAGACAGGTGCTCAAGCCACTGAGCCAAACTCCCAGCCCTAGTTTTTTGAGGCAGGGTTGCACTATGTAGCTCAGGCCGGCCTTGTGCTCATGTTGTAGCCCAAGCCAGCCTCGAACTCACAACGCTCCTCCTATGTCAGCCTCCCAAGAGAAGTTTTAAATTTCAATGTACTTACGTTTTCTACCTTATGAATAGGGCTTTTTATTCCTCATTTAATTAATATCCCACTACTCCTGGTCAGTATTTCCCTATAGTTTAAATATTCCTATATCTAAGAGTGTCATAGTTTTTTTCTTTTGTACGGTAGTCAAGAATTTATTTTTTTGTGTGATGACAGGTAGAAGTCACTCTTTTAAAATATAGGCACCAGCCATGACAGCACCGTTTCTGAAAAATTCATTCTTCCCTAAGGATCTGCAGTCATATTTCCACATATATGGGAACTAATTCCCATTCTATTTATTCTATTTGGATCAAATTGTCTATCCCTGTACTGACAACAACACAATCATAATTACTAGAACTTTTTAAGTCTTGATATCTCACAGGGCAAGTTCCCCTCCATCTTGTGGTTTCCCCTAAGGAATATTTTGTTTATCTTTTTTAAATGTCATTAATTTTCATGGAAATACAATTGTTATTCAATAAGTACACAATTTACATACACTGATGAAATTGGGTACATCTATCCACTCATCTAACATATCCATGACCAAGACCCAAATTTGGAACATTCCAGCACACAGAAGACTCCATCCAATCCATTTCCCCATAATAACCACTTCATCTGCATAGATTGCTTATGCCTGATTTCAAATTTCATACAAATGGAGTCCTATGATATATACTTGCTTATGTCTACCTTCTCTCAGTCAAAATTATATTTATAAGATTTGTCCTTACCCAGGCACATCATAATAGTTCTTTGTTTTGTTATGTATAGAGTTACCATGCATTGGAATTACTAATTCTAATGTTGATGGTCTTTTGAGTTGTTTCTGGCCTAGCACTACTGTGACTAGAGTTGTCATGATCATTCTTACAAATGTGTTTTTCTGAACTACCTTAGTCCACTCAGGATGCTACAACCAAGTGCCATGGGGTAGGTGGCTTATGAATTACGTACATTTATTTCTCACAGATCTGCAGGTAGAAGTCTAAGTTCAGGGTGCTAGAGTGGCCAGGGTCTGTTCCACAAGCTCTTGCACACTGCGGCTGCCGTCTTCCTGGATGGAAAGTGCTCCTTCGGGTCTATTAACAAGGCCACTAATCCCACCCATGAGGGTTCCAGTCTATGAGTTAACTGCCTTTCAAAGGCCCCACCTCCTAACCTAGCAGCATTGCCCTGGACATTAGACTTCACCATAGGAACTGGGCATGCAAGGGTACACATGTTCAGTCTGTAGTGTTCATTTCTGCTAGATGTCTGACCCAGAGCAGAATTGCTGAGTCCTGGGATACACTTGCTGCAGATCTTGGTAGCTCCCCCCAAACAGTTTTCCAAGCTACTTACAATTCCACTTATAGTAACTTAGAATTCGATCCTTCACATACTTGCCAATAAACTTGGTATTGTCTTATCTCATATATTTAAAATTTTGCTGACTGTGTAGTGATAACTCATCATGGTCTTAGAGTATTATCTCTTTGATGAATAATAATGCTGAGCATGTTTTCATACGCTTATTGACCATTTGCATACTGTTTGTTTATATCTGTTAAAGCTTTCTGCCCATTCTTTTAATTGGGTTGTCATGTTTTTAGTTATAGGAATTCTTTATGTACTATCGATTCAGATCTCTTGTTGAACATTTATTGCAATATATGGTTTGCCTTTTCATTGTCTTGATATATTTTGATGACTAAAAGTTCTTAATTTTAATAAAGCCCAATTGATCCATATTTCACATATAATTTGTGTCCCGTCTAAGGACTCTACCTGGTCCGAGATCATGAAGGTAATCTCTTGTATTTTCTTCTAGATGCATTATTTTTTTTTCCTTTTCATATCTGGATTTATGAACTATCTCAGGTTGATTTTGAGGTAGGATGTGAAGCAGGGATTAAGGCTATTTGTCTGCCCGTAAAACACCCAGCACCGTTGCTGTGAACCCCGCCCTTTCTCCACTGAAGTAGAGTGGTGCTTTGGTGGTAAATCAGGTCACCATATGTGTGCCAGATAATTTCTTGACTCTGAACCCTCTACCATTTTTATTCTTTCACTGTTACCACATGATTATCATAACTTCATAGGACTCGACATCTAGAAGTAAAAGCTGTCCAGCTTATTCTTCTTCTTCAATATTGCTTTGACTATTCCTGGCATATTGTACTTTCACATACACTCTTAGAATAAGAGCCTCATATTTCATATTCATAAAACCTGCTGAGATTCTTCATTGGGGTTACACTGATTCCATGGATCCGTATGGGGAGAACTGATATTTCACTGATATCTAGTCTTTTGAGTCGAGTGCAATATTGAAAATTTTTATTTAGAGGACTTCCACATTTCTTCATCTCTCTATTCCCAGGCACTTACTCTTTATTTGAGTGGGATTATGGTTTATACCTAGATGTCTCATCAAAGCCTCAAGCACTCATGGGCGGGGCTTTTGAAAGATAATTGGACCGTGGGAGTGCTATAGCTCAATGTGATGATGGCGTATTCCGACCAGGAGGTGGCGCCCTCCACGCTCGGCTTCCTGGCTGCCCTAGCGCGATCAACTATCCTCTACCAGGCTCTCCCAGCATGCCTTTCTACCTTGGAGCCAGACAACTATGAGTTAAAACCACGAATCAAAATAAACGTCTCCTCCTTTAGGCTGTCAGTTTTAGGTATTTTGTTCCAGTGGTGAGAAAAGTGACTAAGTGGTTATTCTGTATTGTAATACTTATTATTGACTTCTAATCTGTCTCTGATCAGTGCTTGTGTACTTTCAAGAAAATATGAAGAACATCACAATAGTTTAACTTTATGAACCCCATTTCACATTTTTGCTTTATCGTTTTATTATAATGATCAAAAATTTATTAGTTTGCTTTAAACAATTATTAGTCTTTCACATTTGCCTATGAATTCACACTTCCTTGGATTCTTTCCATTCTACAATTCTGTATTTCCATCATGAACTTTTTCCCAGTTTTAATAATTCTCTTTCCTTTTTTCTAAAGGGAATGAATCTCCTCAGATTTCGCTTGTCACCAACATTTTTATCATTTCCATATTTTATTGGGATAGGGTTTTGGTACATAATAATTACATTCATTTTGGGGAAATAGTATGTATCATTTTATCTTGATGATTTTAGAACTTCTTCCCCATCTCTAAAGAAAGTTTGTCTTCCTGTTTCCTACCATCTCTTCTTTGTTTTACTCTTCAATTTATTTACAGTTTGAATTTCTCATATAAGAGAAACCATGTAATAGTTAAACTTCTGTGTCTGACATTTCATTTAACATTATAGCCTTAAGATCCATCCATTTTCCTACAAATGACTCAAATTCATCCTTTCTAATGGCTGAAATATATGTATATATCACATTTTCTTTAATTATTCATCAGTTGATGGGCATCTAGGCTTTTCCCATAGTTTAGTATTGTGAATTGAGCAGCTGTAAACATGGATGTACACGTACTGTAGTATAATATCTTTAACCCTTTCAGGAAGCTACCCAGGAAAGGTATGGCCAAAATGGCTACCCAGGAATGGTATGATTCAAAATGGCTTCATCCCAGAGATGCAACAGTAGTACAACATACATAAATCAATAAATGTAAAATAACACATAAATAAAATTAAAGACAAAAATCATATGATCGTCTCCATGCAGAAAGAGTCTTTGTCCAAATCCAACAGCTATGCACAATAAAAAAAAGGAATCCTGATGAAACTAGGTGTAGAAAGATATTATCCCAAACTGATGAAAGCTATTTGTGACAAACCCCACAGCCAACATCATACTAAATGAGGAAAAACTGAAAGCATTCCCTCTAAAATCAAGAATGAGACAAAGGTACCCACTCTCATCACTCCTCTTTAATACAATACTTGAAACTTTAGCCACAGCAATCAGGCAAGAGAAAAAATAAAAGGATATGTATAGGACAGAAAGAAATACCATCTTCATTTGCAAATGATATGATCCTTTACATAAAAGACCTAAAATTTCCACCAGAAGACTCTTTGAGCTAACAAAATTTCAGCAGAATGTCAGGATGCAAAAAGCACACACAAAACAATAGCATCCCTGAACATTGATAATGAGCCCACTAAGAAAGAAATCAGGAAAACCACCCCATTCACAGTAGCAAAATAAATAAATAAATATATTAGTAAATAAATATCTAGGACTCAACCTAACCAGAGAGGTAAAAAAAAAAAAACCAAAAAACAAAAAACATACTATTGCAAAAGTTATAGTGCTCGGAAGAAAGAGACTGAAGAGAACATTAGAAAATGGAGCCAGGTATGATTATGTATGCCTCTAATCTTAGCACTCAGAAGGCTGAGGCAGGAGGATCACTGTGGGTTCAAGGCCAGCCTGGACTACAGAGTGAGTTCAAAGCCAGTCTGAAAGGCATAGCAAAACCCTGTCTCAAAAAGACAAAAAGATAAAAAAAATTTTAAAAAATGGAAAAAAATCCCCTTGACCCTGGGTACATAGACTCAATATTGTCAAAATAGCCATATTAAAAAAAATGATATATAACTTTAATGTAACTTGTATCAAAATACCGGCAGCATATTTCACGGAACTAGAAGAAACAATCCTAAAACTTATATGGGACCAGAATAGACCTAGAATGCCAAACCAACCCTGAATAAAAAGAACAAAGCAGGAGGCATTACAATCCTGGATTTCAAGTTATACTACAAAGCTATAGTGATAAAAGCAGCATGGTACTGGCACAAATAAACATATAGACCAGTGGAGTGCAACAGGAGACATAGAAACAAACCCATCCACCTTTAACCACTGAACAAAAGGACTAAATAAAGGCACTGCAGAGAAAAAAGAGCCTTTTTAACAAATGGTGCTGGGGAAACTGGCACTCCCCAAGCTGAAGGATGAAACTAGAGCCATATCTCTCACCTTGTACTAACATGAAATAAAAGTGGATCAAAAATCTAGATATTGTTTCCATTTTTGAAGGATTTTTTACTGACTTTAACATTCTACTTTGACAATTTTCGTTTTTCTTCAGCATTTCATGTCATTCCATTCCACTGTCATCTTGTGTCACTTTGTTTCCAGTTTCATGTTAAGATTTGCTTTTGAGGAGGTAAGCACTGGTTGCATGATTTAGATCAGGGAAAGTTTAATGTATCAGCACCAAGTAGGAAGCTTCTTAGAAGGACCTCATAGATCCTTTCAAATCAACAATGAATCTTCTTTCTTCATTAATTTGATTAGATTTTCATTACTCTTCAAGTACTTAGCTTTTCTAATGATTTTTTTGCTTTCTATTTGATGAATTTCTGTTCCAATCTTTATCATCCCTATTCCATTTCTGTTTTATTTAGGTTCTAGATCTTTTCTAATTTTGTGCCTTGAAAAGATTAATGCATTAATGGTTAGCATCCTATTTTCTATTCAAAATGTAATTGTTGCAAACATTTCTACATACATTATGAAAGAGAGAGAGAGAAGACAGGAAAGGAAAGAGTAGAGAAGAAAAAAATGATTGGTTTTGTTTCTCTGGAACACAGACTAATACTAGAAATAGCAATGTCTTCCATTTCTTCACTGCAGTTACTGTTCACCCCTTTATAACTATTAAGAATTTTGCAGGGCAATATGTTCAAAAATGCAAATATCCTGTATCTTGTCATACTTTTACCTATTAATTGTAGCAATCATTGACAATTCTTGCTTCAACAATTATTACTATGGTATTTGCCAAATAACTGATTTTTTGCTATTTTCATCATTTATTAACAAACATACTTTTTAGAATTTAGAATAGTACCATATGGAAGAAACTTTTCCACATTTATTAATCTAGTTCAGATGTCAATTGTGTAGGGACTTACTACTCTTTTTCGTGATTACTAATTTAATTGCTCATAATGAGAAAATATGATCAGTATTATGCTAATTCAGTGAAATATTCGGCCATTGTTTGATATAATACATTGCCAATTATCTGTGTTTAATGTGTACTATAGCCAAATGGGTGTTTTCAATGTTAGAGACCCAGATTTCCATGTGTACCGATTTAATCAAGCTTGCTAATTTTATCACTTGAGTCTTTAATGCTTTTAATAATTTTAATGTATTTTGTCAAATAATAGTTGGGGAGTATTCTGTCTTGTCCAATATGACATTGAATTTGTTACTTACCTGCAGGTATTGTGTTTTAGCAATTCTGAAGTGCATTCAGGTTTATAATTATTTTATCTTTCTTTGGAAACTAATTTTTATCATTTGGTGTTAACTACTTTTTTCTCCAATATTTGTTGTTTTTTTTTTTCCCTAACATCAGTACTCTGCCATTAACTATTTCAGGGTTTCTTTTGTTACTATTTTCTGGGGATATCTGTTTGTTGGTGGTGTTTTGTTTTTTTCATTCTTCCACCTTCAATATTTATGTCTCTATATTTCAGGTGTTTCTTATATACAACACAGTTTCCTTTCTTTCTCAAATCTGACAATATATTTTATTAGAGAATTAAGTTAATTTCCAACTTTGGAGGATTAATGTTAGTTTTCTACAATCTTATTTTGCAATTTCCATTCATTCTTTTTTCTAAGATTTTCTTTCCTTTATTGCCAATTTCTTTGAGTTGGTTATATTTATCATTGCTCCAGTTTTTTCTTTCTATCCATTTGGAAGTGATACACTCTTTATTAATGGTTACTTTTGAATACATTTTTTGTCACGCATACTTGACAAGTTAGGAAACTTTCTGATTAATCAACATCTGTGAATGCCTCCTCCCTGCCTGACAGTCAAGGACCTCAGACCCCTTGATTCTCAGCTGTACCTTTCACATGTGCGGTCTATTACCATCTGCCTCCTTTACAGTGCCACATAGTAGAAGTTTATGTTTTTAATTTTAAATATGCATGTTTATTAAATTTATACTTGTTCACTTTTTTAGTCTACTTTTATTTTTGCATATCAGAAATTTTCTCTGCTTTCTTTCCATTCTTTCTTTAATTCCTTCTGTTTTTCTTAAATCCCATAGACGTTCCTTTAGTGAAGATATATTTGTAGAGAAATGACACCAGCCATGTATGCGTGGAAATGTGCTTATTTCATTTTGTTTTTCTGGATGTACCATCTAGGTTAATAGTGATTTTCTCTCACCTATTTAAAGATATCATTCAACTATACCCTGATTTATGCTGCTACTGGAAATCCTTCTGCCATTTATTTTGTAGTTGGCACAGTCTGTGGTTCCTGCATGAATTTATTCCGTGGAACTGTAAAGTTTGTACCAATGTGTCTGAACAAGGATCTTTTACTCTGCTGAGTGTATAGGTTACTTCCTACACCCATAGACCACAGCCTTTTACCAATTACGGAAATTTAAAAGCATCATCTCATCACATCGTCTCTCTTATATCCACCTTTATTCTCAGATTAGTTACACAGAGGATCTTTTATTTCATCCTCTATGCTCTCAGTCTCTGTTTTTCATCTGTATCTTTCTTTGCCACTTTCTGCAATCCTACTTCCCAGTCTGCTAATCTTCTCTCGTCTAGCCTAATCTGTTATTTAATCGAACCCACCCCAAATCAGCTGACAAACTCAAAGTAACGCTCTTTGGCCCAAATCTATATTTTGATAAACATTCTTTGTGGGGAGCAACATTTCTTTGTAGGTTCCTCATGAGACATTCGTCTCTACAAATTATATAAAATCACTAAATATGCAAGGAGATATGCCAACTTCAATGAAATTCAGCAGAAATAAACTACATTATAGAAATTTTGATTGATTAGATACAAAACATAAAATAACTATATGTGGCATATAAAAAGTATTTTAAATGGACTTCTTTTTGGCAATGGTAGGAATTTAATCCAGAGCCCTTCTGTTTAGTAAGCACACTCCACCACTGAGCTGTTCCCTAGTCCCTTAATAAATTTGAAAATAGGCACTTGTCCAAGGATCAACTCTAATAACTGAGAGCATCTAGGTCAATCTGGGATGCCATAGCTTGTCACCTCAGGCTGGATGGCCTAAGCAACAGACATTTACTGTTCTGGAGACCATGCAGCTCAGGCTCGGACTGCTGGGAGATCCGGCGTCTGGTGAGAGGCTGCCTCCCTTTTCCGGGCTACCATCTTTCTCACCTCCTCGTGTGGTAAAGAGCAGGCAGGTCCCGTGACTTCACATGGTTTTATAAGGGGAAATCCCATCCAGGAGGCCTTCCCCCTCATGACCTAATTACCTCTCAAAGGTCCCACCCCTGAATGCCATCAAATCGGGGAATAGGATTCAACATAGAAATTGGGGTGGGTGGAACACCCCAACTATGGGGTCCCATAACAGCATCTTCCTATAAACCTGTGTAACAAATCGTATCCACCCCAGAAGAAACAAGAAATAGCCTGGAGACCTTAGCATGTGCCTAGGTTAAAATTACCATGTTAGCCTCAGTCTGTCAAAATGGCTTTAATCCTGTCATCTCTCACACATCTCCTCCCTCCCTCGTCGTTTGTGCCAAAGGGTAAAGGTGACTGCCACATCGCTGGGATTTGGCATTCCAGCCATGCCTTCCTCACCTGAAAGATAATGGAAAGCTGTGACTTTCCCTGTGACTGATCCACCTGGTATTTGTTACCTTCATCCAGAAGGATCAGGCTTCGTGACTTTATTTTACAAGGATGCAGTAGAAGATTCTGGCAAATGTGGTGCTGAAACAGAAACACTCACTGGCTATCTCTTCACTGGCCCACCCTAAGTCTAGGAAGCAAACTAAACTGGCCCTTGGTGATAGCTCTCCTCCTCCTCTTCTTCCTCATCCTCTTCCTCCTCCTCCTCTTTGTCCTCCTCCTCCTCTTAAATTCTCGCTTGAAACATAGAATTTTCAAAGTCCTTTTCAGTGACTCTTGGCTCAGCACTTCCCTGCAAGATTTTGCCAAGGTTTTAGCTTTGTTTTTTCGCTTTGGGGACTCACGTATCTGTTTCTTTCCTTCCTGGGATTCCAAGGCACATACCGCCATCTTTTTTAATTGGCCTGGCATTTTCAACAAAACATAAAATGCTGGGGGTGGGAGTTACAATGGCTGTCATCAAGAACACAAAAAAATAATATCGGTGAGGGTAGGGGGAAAAGGAACCCTCCCATACTGTTGGTAGAAATGCAAACTAGTACAGGCACTACAGAAATTGGTATGGTGATTCTTCACAAAAACTAAAAATAGAAATTCCAGTTGACCCACTTATACCTCTCCTGGATATATTCCCCAAAGATACCCTATTATAGTGATACATGGGTACCCATGTTTATAGCAGTGCAATTCACTATAGCTAAACTGTAGCAACCGTCTAGATGCCCATCAACAGATGAACAGACAAAAAAATGTGCTATAGGTACACAATGGAATACTTGTCAGGCATAAAGAGGTGTGAAATCCTGTCATTTGTAGAAAAATGCATGGAACTTGAGATTTTTGTGGTAAGTGAAAGAAGCCAGAATCAGAAAGTTAAACATCACATGTTTTCTCTTAAATGAGAACCCTAAAGTCTAAATGAATAAAATAAAGGAGTCAGATTGGAAACTAGAAGACAGACTCTTGGAGATAGGGAAGGCGGTCAAGAGGGGAAAGAGGAAATAGAGAGTGGGTAAATGGATTGAAAGTGAGAAAGCTATGTTTGTGCAGGTACCAATTTCCCAAAATTAACATCGCTTTTCTGTAATTTAAATACACGTTAATAAGAAATTGGTGGGGGTGGAGCGGGAGGTTTGCTTTGACTTGTTCTGTGCCTTCCCTTTTCACTGTTAGTACCATTGTCTTTTGAGTTTTTAATGAGGTGTGGGTTTAAGGGGCTGGGGATATAGCTCAGTGGCATAGCGCCTGCCTGGCAAGCGTGAGGTCCTGAGTTTGATTCCCGGTGCCCCCAAAAATAAAAAATAGAAAACAAGATGTGGGTTTGATGGTGACCAAGTGGCCCTTCCGTGAGACTGGAGCTGCCTCCTGCACCAAACAAAACACCAGAAGGGGAGACACCTCCAACCAGGCTCATTTGTGGGGTGGGACCTTAGATATCTCATTGGCCAGAGATCTGAATCCATGATGTGTCCAATCAGAGTTTTCGTCCTTGGAAGTCTTTGGATTTCTGCCAACTCTATTTCAGCACAGACAGCAATGTCAGAAGAGGAGGAGGCAGGACCATGGCTGAAGGCAAGTGGAGGGCAGTGGGCACACACAAAAAGGAAGAGGGGAGAAAGTGAAAATGATACTCGAACCATTGCTAATGGTGCCGTTACTGCTGACCTTGGTTCCAAACTGAGGGGTGTGGACTTGGGTGCCAGCAGTGTTACCACTGAAACCCACGACACGAGGAAGTCACATGACGAGAGCTGCACACCACAGGATCCCGGGAATGGTAAAAATTTTTCTGCTAAGCAATTTTTTAAATGAAGACATCAAAATGGCATTAAATATTCGTGTTTCAATTTCCACAGGATTACGTCTTATTCTCCAAATAATTGTAAGTGGCTCTAACGGACAGAGAAATCTTGTTTGATTTGTTTTCACAGTAATGAGCCTACATCCTTAATAGCAGATGTCTTTCCCCATGGATTAGTCATCATTCTTGCCAAATGTGTGTGTGTGTGTGTGTGTGTGTGTGTGTGTTATTGTTGTTGTTGTTGTTGTTGCTGTTGTTATTGTTGATTTTATCTCTCCATAGTAAGATTATTCGTTAGGCAACTGTCAAAACTGTCGGGCTCATTGTGGGACCTACAGTGAAGCACAGGAATAACTGAAGGCACAAAAGGGAGCCCAGAGCTCCAATCTGACCAAGTGCAAAAGCAAAGTCATCGCCAGCAGGGAGCTGCTGTCTACTCTAAGTGAAGCAAAAGACCCATGAGCTAGAACACCTCCCACCCATGCTCTCCTTCCTTCCCAGACTTGTGCCTCTCGATGAATCCCCTACAACCGGATTCTTCCTATCATACCTATTTCTCAGTGTTGTAGTTAGAATTTAATAAGATTATATGAGTGGCTCGTGTCAAGTATAAATTTGTATGCTGATTTTCACTAGATAACTCAGTCCCTGGGCGAGCAGACACAGAGCCGATTGCCTGGATCCAGGAGCTCGGAGAGCCCTCTAAAAGGAGCACCTGCCTGTTTCCAAGACACTCACAAGGTTGAGGTTACCATGGCACCCCGCCAAATAAGCACTTCCCAATGGCTCCCCGCATTAAGTACTGCGCGATGGCTTTCCCACCCCCTGCCTACCTTCTCTGGCTCCACGTCCATCAAGACTCCATGCTAAGTGCTCCTCAGAGGAGATACTTCCTGTTCTTACCGCACAGTTGACCTCTCCTCCCGTCAGCATCTGTGCAGATGTCTCCATCACGCTTGTTAACAATCTCACTTCCCACACTGGACCAGCGCCTCCTGGAGTTCAGGTCTAGCTGAGAGCCATCTCCATACCCCTGCACGTATCACACGGCTTGAACCCAAGTGGTTGGGGAGAGGAGAGAAATTGTTTTCCTCAACCTAATGCATTTTCTCTCCTCCCACCATAATCTGTGGGTCATGAGAACGTGCCCTCGTAAGTACTAAAGCAACACAGTTGGGACCACAGCCTTCAGGTACAGGGAAGAGAGGGATTCTCACCAGGAGGATCTGGAGAGGCTGCCAGCATGTGTGGTGTGTTCCAAATGTCTTCATGCCGTCTCTTTTGTTGCAAACTAACTTAACGATTGATTTAACGGAATAGACATGTATAATGAGTCAGAGCACACTTGTTTTTCCCACAGGTGGTTTCTTCCTTTTTGAAAATTAAAGCTTCTAGGAACTATTTAGTCTTCATGTGAAGTCAATTAAATATTAAAAGAACCTCACTCTTTTGCATAAATCAACAAAACGAGACATTCCCTGGGGTTAGGGGACAGAGAGGCACAGGGCTTTGGAATCAGTTGCCCTCCTTGCCACCCTCTTTGGCTCTCATTTCACTCTTGCCTGTGGTACTGTGACCTTCCAGGGTGTTTTCTCCAGTTTACTCTGCCCAGTGCACAATTAGTCTCTCATGCCCACTTGATGGCTGACCTGGCTCTCACCAGCTACTAGAGCTCGTCCTCAGTCTATAGCCTGGAGTTCGGGATCCGTGATCAGCTTCATCATCTCTACCATCATCCCCCACTGTTCAGGGAACTCCTGCTACACCAAGTGACACCAGTGGCTTCCAGTGTCACTCACGCTCCTCCTTCCACTAGAGTGCTGCTCGTCCTGTGTCCCCACCCTCTTTTCCCTGGCCCCACGCTGCTCTTCAGGTTCAAGGGAGTAAACACTTGCATTGGCAGCTTAGCTTCTACTTTCATATTGTCTGGGATGCAGCTCCCCATATTTTCTTTGGAAAGTCAAGGCTACCACCACTCCTAATCCAATGGTTCATGGAGACTTCACTGTCTACACAGCACCAGGAGGAGGCCTTGGTTTAAACCACTGGCATCCCCTATTTTCCCAGACATGGTTTTGAAGTGGGAACATGACCCTATGAAAGGATATACACTTGCTCCAACAAGCTCATGATGCTTTAGGCTTTGAGAATTCTGTTGCCATATTTGTTGCCATAAGGGAAACTACCTTGGGAATAGAGCCATCTTGGGGGAAGCATAGCTGAAAGATGGGTCACAGAACGTTCTTCGATTGAGCTGAGCCTGAAAACAAATCTCTCCTGGATATTCAGTTATATCGATAAGATCTATTTTACATTCATGATGGTTTTTATGTTAGTCTTGAAAAATATGTCCAGTAGATACTCCAATTCAGTGGTACCGTCTAGATACTTGTTGGGAGCTTTCTTCTCCGGGGTCTTCACCTTTTATTGTAAGCTTACTGGAAATTAAGGCTGTGTCACATGGAAGGTGTTTACTTTTCACAAATGGTCATGAAACAGGGATAAGTGTATGAATGAGATCAGCAATAGGGAGCAGTACCTTGTTAGGATGAAGAATGTTTCTGAAAATTCTACCACTTTGTTGGGCATTTTCCTTCGCTGAGTTTCTCATTGGGTCAGATGAATGGAGTGCGGAGGTGCAAATACAGGCAGGGTTTGCTGGGGAGCCCTGGGTAAGGTAAACTGTAATACAATGATACAACTCTACGTGACAGAATACAGAAGAACAGAAAACGACAGGATGTGATAGTGAAGAGGGTCTTATTTTATAAAATTTCTTTTTCAGTCCATATGGACATCCTGAGTCACAATGTGAAGTATATTTCTTACTCTGGGTAGTAGACAAAAAGTTGGAGAATCACCAACTTCATTTCCACTTGGGGTCAAAAATACTACAAAAAATATGATGGTCTAGGCCACAGCCAGGGGGTCAGGGGCAGGAAGGAGGGTCTGTGATAGCTTCAGCACCAAGAGTGACATAAGGCAGGCAAAGAACTTGACCTCAGGAATCAAAGTTACAGTGACAATCTACTAGGATTTGTGGGTACTTCGGTGTCTGGGAAATACTAGTAAAAAAGCTAGATGTCTTTGAATCACAAGTGATTTGCTTTTTATTTAAAAAAATACTTGCTCTTTGCATGTTTCAAATTGTTCATCTCAGGCTGGGGATGTAACTCAGTGGCAAAGTGCCTGCCTGGCAAGTGTGGGGTCATGAGTTTGATTCCAAGTACGTACAAAAAAAAAAAAAAGGAACAACAAAAACTTGTTCATCTCTTGTCTTCTATATTTATTTTTAGTTTGTTTTGTTCTCTAAATGTTTAGCACTTAGAGAACGTTATATTTTTTGACTAAGTTTAGCTTATTTTAAATCTTCCTTTAAAATGTTTCAGCTACCTAGTTTACTTTTTATGTTTCATTTAATTTTTCCTCTATTGTTTTGTACTTTTAAACATTTTTTATTTCCTTTATGATTTTAGTTCTATTCAAAACCATATTCCTGAAATTCTAAGTTTTTAATTTTAATATTTAAATTGTTAATTCCTTTGTCACATTTTTCTTTATTTAGTCTCTCTAATTTCTGAGCTTCTGGTTCTGTTTTTAACCTGTTAAAAGTGTTATTTTTATTCCTTTCATTTCATTTCTCCTACTTCAACCTCATCTTTCTCCCCTACCTTTGATCTTACTTGTTTTTAAGAATATTTTCTTATTTGTAATTTTAATTATTCTGTTTTGTGTAGTGTACATTTATCAGGTTGACAAACCACAGAAATCCAAACCCCAGTCACCTAACATGTTTTTCAGCTACCTTAATCTGTAAACACCTTTGAACTAGAGCACTCTCCATACCACTGTGCCCTTAACCTACTTGTCCTCCCTCTTTGGCTCCATCTCTCCTGAATCTTTCCTTTTCTTTCTATTTACCTGTAGGGAAGGGAGGCACTGCCTAGAGTCAGAAGCGCCCAGGGTTTGAAAGCACAGTCAGTGAGCCCTTGCTGGGGGCTTCCGCACACACACTCTGTCTGACCGTCCTCTACCACCTCCAAGCACCATCACTCTGCCCAAGGCCAGGGCTCTTTTCCTCTTGATGCCTTCAGAATTCAGGGGTGGTGATAGGAGTGGGCTCCAGCTCTTTGTTGGTCTCTTTTGATGAAAACTGGGCTGTGGCTGAAACCTAGAGACATAATCTGAACCATGTAAATGACCGTAGCCAAGAGTTTTACCACTCCACCCCATCTGGTTTCTGGGAGAGGTGTTTCAGTCAAGGACCAGTTAGGAGACAAAAGTCAAGTAGCAATTTTACCAAGGAATTCTCAGCATAAGGGGGAAATTTACTGGTAAGAGAGAAAGAGAACTCAAAAAATAGGAGGAAGGCAGGGATCAGAATCCTCCACTCCTAGGACAGAGCAACCAAGGAAGAGACCACCTCTCTTAGAGCTAAAGTCCACACAGAGTTGGCAGAGAAGGTGGCAGAGAAGCTCTCAAAGGCATCATGAAATTACTAAAGGACTCAGTTCCATAGTCAAAGAGTAATAGCGAGCAGATTTAGAGGTGAAATCTCCAAATAGATTGCTAACTGAACAACATACCCCTTTCACCATCCAGCTTCCAGTCATCTTTTTTCACATATATTAAGATCAGGACAATGAAACAACTCTGTATTTCCATCTACCAAGATATCACTGTTCTTATTATAAGTGACAAAATTCTCACCTTTCATCAAAACAAAGAGATGCAGAACCCAAACAATCCTTGTCCCCAGTTTTGGCTCTGATGGTTACCCCACAAATTTCATTATAGCTCCAATGGATATTTTCATACCTAAAGATTATATTGTAGAGTTCAGGACCACAAACTTGTATAAAAATAAAAATGGATTTAGATACAAAAACAAAAACATTGAATCTGCTGGAAAATAAAATAGATAAAATTCATGAAGACATAGGCAATGATTTTCTGAACAGAACACTAATTGCAAAAGAAATAACATTGACAATTAACAAATGGGACAACAACAGAAACAACCAATGGAGTAAAAAGACAACTTACAGCATGGGGAAAATGTTTTTCCTGCTATTCCTCAAACAGAGGACTAATTTCTAGAATATATAACGAACTCAAAAATTTAGCCCCCCAGATAAAAGACCCAATGAAAAAAAATGGGTAATTGAAACAAATAGAAACTTCACAGAAGTCAAATGGACAATAAGTAAATGAAAAAGTGTTTCACATCTTCTGCCTTAGAGAAGTGCACATCAAAATGACACTGAGATTCCATCTTACCCCAGAAGGAATAGCTGTTATCAAGAACTCAAAAAAATAAATAAACAAAACAAAACAAAACAAATCCTGGTAAGAATGAGGAAAACAACACTTCTACAATCTTAGTGAGAATGTAAGCTAGTACAAACATGATGGAAGTAAGTATGGAAGTTTCTCAAAAAGCTAAATGTAGAAATACCATTTGACCCAGGTATACCTCTTCTGGGTATCTTCTTGAATGAGTTAAAGGCATCATATTACACTGCTGTGTGTACACCCATGTTTATAGCAGCACAACTCACAATAGCTAAATCCTGGAAGTGGCCTCTACACTCACTAGCAGATGAGTGAATAAAGAAAATTTGGTGTTTATGCACAATGGAGTACTACTCTGCCATAAATAAGGATAAACTAGAATCAGCTATAGGAAATTAGATCCACCTTGAGTCCATAATGGTAAGTGAAATAAATCCATGGCAGAAGGTTAAATATCACATGGTATCTCTTGTATGAGAAACCCAAAGGCTGAATCATTTAAAGAGCAAAAGAAAAGATGAATGATAGGAAACAGGGAGATAGACTTTGTGAGGATGGGAAGGGAATCTGTGAATACAGGGAGATGAGAGGAAGCCGGGAAAAGGAAGTAAGAAGGACCAAGATACAATATGCGCATGTGCCAATCCCTCACAACGAAGGTACTTACTTTGTATCACAAGTACATACTCATAAAAAATTTTAATAAATGAGAATAAAAATAGAAAAAAGAAAGGGAAGATACAGCATAAGCACAGAAATATACAGCGAGGGAAGCAGGCCTGCAAAGTGCCACAGTCCTCATTTCAGCAGCTGCTTCGAGATTGTAACAGATGGCTCTGTCTCATGAGGCCCTCGCCAACGCCAGCTCATCTGGTTAATTCTGTATCTGGTAGAGATATAAACCTCGTTCAGGAGGGTGAGTCCTCAATTGTCCTGCCTTTTTCGGTTGTTAGAGCTCATTTTGTTTTTGTTTTTGCAGTCCTAGGGACTGAACTCAGGGCCTCACACTAAACTACACCTAAAGATCTACTGATTGACTCATTAGAGGGTTTCACTAAGTTGGTCCAGAACCTGCAATACTCCTACTCCAGCCTCCCAAATGCTGAGATTACAGGTATATGCCACTGTGCCCACCTTTAAGCTTTATATTAACTTTAACCACTAGTCATGGAACTGCTAAAGGGTACTCCAGAATACCCCCTGGATTCCACATAATCCTCCTCATCTTCAATGTGTAGCAACAACTTGATTTTCCTTTGATAGCTGGAGTCACTCAATCCAGCCAGTGGAGTAATTCCTTATTTTTGGCCTATAGGGTTAACAATAAAAATCTCAAATGCCCAACTGTCAATCTCCTCTTCCAATTCGGTGAATCAGTGCTGTGACCCCAGAAGAAGGCATTCCTCCCTAGGAACTGACTTCAGGTAAGCAAAGATCAACTTGTCAGACACAAGAAGCAAACACTCAGCC
>RJWM01031720.1:0-22148 GCA_004363535.1 Dasyprocta punctata | reverse complement strand
TGGTTTTTTCCTTTTCCTTTTTCTATTATTATTCTTAAATTTTTATTTTATTTTTCTATTGTTTCTATTATTATTATTTTATTTTTCTATGATTATTTCTTGTATATTTCTGTTATTTTTATTTGTTTTTCTTTATTTTATTCTTTTTTAAGTTTTTATTCTTTGTCTTGTTTGCTCTTATTTTTATATAATTCAATTAATTTTCTTTTATTCCTTAATAGGATACAGTATCTCACTTTACTCTCCTTCTTCTCATCTTCCTTTGCTTTATTTTTAAAGTTTTACTTCTCTTATTCTCCTGTTCCCTACCTCCTCCATCTTTACTAGTATAAATTTGGTTAATTTTTAGATACTTAGTTAAATATATGCTATTGTTGTTTAATTATTTAGTATTGTTAATATTGGTATAGATGTTCATTTAGAAGAAACATACTGCATATCAATATTTGGTTTGTCTTTGTATCTACATTATAGTTATAGATCTCTTTTGTATGCTTAAATATGAGACAGTGGTAGCTTTTGTTTTTCATGCTATATCAATATCCAGTCTGTCTTTGACTTCATTATTGTTACTAATTCTGTTACTATTGCCAGAGTGGCAGAGTTATTGCTATTAGTTGGTTTTTATTGCATGTCAAATCTGGTTTGTTTTTCTGCCATCAACAATACTGTGGTTCACTTTGGGAAAACTGGTAGCTGAGGCAATTTCACCGCATCTTCCCCTCCCAAATTAACAGATGTAGTTGGCTCTTGGAACAGAAGAAAAGGCCTATGTTTAGCAATGCCCAGAGTTCACCACTAAACAGCAGACACTAACTAAATACATATTCAGACTATAACAAAGTCTTTCCACTGTAATTGACCTTCAAACCTCAGATAACAAAAAAATTAGAAATATAAGGAGATAATTCAATGCCTCCAAAACCTTCCAGCTCCCCAAAGCTGGTCAATGGGGAGGAAACTAAAAGCCAAACATCTGAATTATAAATGGTGAGATAGGAAACTAAAAAGGAGACCAATAAGATGTTTAGCAAGTTCAAAGATGGCATATAACTAAACAGACAACGTGCATAATAAATAAGACAATCAATGAACTTACAGAGGACATTAATAAAAAGCTAGCTGAGCTAAGAAAAAGGATACAAAACATGAATAACCAGTTTAGCAAAGAATTAAGAGTCTATGAAGAAGTAAAAGACAGAAATTCATGACATAAATAATTCTTTTGATAGAATGGGCAACAGAAGTGGCCAGTGTGAAAACAAAATGTCAAAACTAGAAGATAGGGCTAAGGCAGGTGAGCTTATACTCCAAGATACCTTAAAAACAACAAAAGAACAGCAAAATGGATCCAACCACTGCTAGGGGACATGACTAGAATTAGTGAATAATCAGAAGACAGTACAAATGGCATAAAAAAAACCCTTGTTTACAGAAATAGTAGCAAAATACTCTTCAAGTATAGGAAAATAACTTAACATACAGATAACTGAAACATATAGAACCCCAAGCAATCACAATCTGAAAATAACTTCTTCATAATACATCATAGTGAAAATTCCAGAAGGGTCAGAAACTTAAAATCTACTGTAGAAAACAACAAATGACATATAAAGGTAAACTCATTAGAATTACAGCAGATTTCTCAACACAAACCATAAAGGACAGGACAGATTCGAGTGAAGTACTTCATGTCCTAAAAGAAAACAACTTCAAACTCAGACTGGTATATCCTACAAAACAATCTTTTGACAAAGAGTAACTTAAGAAATTCATGTCCACCAAACTGGCACTCCAAAAATTTCTCAGAAATAGATAGTAAAATCAACAATGCCAATATGTCTAACGGAATAAATATACCACGCAGCATGAGCAGTTAAACAGAAGGGAATGGGCGTGGAACCAACAGCAAAAAGATAAAACAATACTAGGAATACCTTTCAGTAATAACTGTCAATATGAATGGTCTCAATTCCCCCATCAAAAGACACAGTTTAGCAGATTGGATTAAAAACAACAACAACAGCAGCAGCAACAACAACAACATGTTGTATATAAGAAATGCTAACCCAAAAAGAGAAAAAAACAGGCTCACTGTGTGGGAGGGGCGGCTAGAAACTGCAGACACATGGTGACTACTGCTGACCCCAGAGGCCTCCATGGGAAAACATAACACAGGAACAGAGCAGTAGACAGTGGACAGCAGTAGTTGGTTAGTTACTCAGGTTCAGATGTCCCCCTAGAGAGTGATTGGCCAGTCACCATTTTGGAGAGGGACCAAATGAGCCTGAAAATCACAGCAGCTACAGGTTGGCTCCATCTAGTGGCTTCCACTGTCAAGATAAGGCAGAGTCAAGTTAGAATTGGCGGGAGGTCAAGAAGCAGAGTCCAAGCTGGCAGGGAGGCCAAAGGCCCATCAGTGGATAAATGGATAATGGTGTGGTATTTTTCTGCAATGGAATGAATATGCTGTTATAAAGAAAGATAAATGTGAGACATCTATAGGTAAATAGATGCACCCTGATACTATGCTCTTAAGTGAAATAATTTGGAAACGTGTGTTTAAATATCCCATTTTTTCTCTGGTATAAGAAACCAAAAGTGTAAATAAGGACCAAAATGTATAACAGATATTGGGAAATGGGAAGAAAATGTTCAAATGGAAAGGGGAACAGGGGATAGGGAGAGCAAAAGAAAAAAAGAGTAGAAGGAAAAAGTGTAAAGAAAGCTTTTGTAAATAAGGAGGGGAAGAAGAGTTGAAGGGAAGGAAGGGAAATGTGAAAAAAGAAGAAGCAAGATACATGATGTATAGGTATAAATTCTCTATGATGAATGTTATCATTATGTATATCTAAAATGTACAAATAAAATTAATTTTTTACAAACAAAGGAAGGAAAACACTATTCCATGAAATACACCAAAATTAGCAGGAATAACTATTGTATTTTCAGACAAAGTGGCCTCAAGGCAAAACTGATCAGAAGAAGCAAAAAAGGTCACTACATACTAGTTAAGGGTACAGTTCAAGAGGAACTAACCATTATAAGTATATATGCACCAAACACTGGCACATCCAACTTTATAAAACAAACACTACTGAACATAAAACATCAATACAATTATAGTGGGGAAGGTCAATACCCCTCTATCAAAATATATCAACTAGACAAAAACTCAACAAAGAAATATCAGAGTTGAATGACACTTTCAAACAAATCATCTTAATAGATATCTAAAGAGTGTTCTAGCCAACAACAGAATAAACATTCTTTTCAGCAGCACATGAAACTTTCTCCAAAATAGATCACCTAGTGAATCATAAAGCAGACTAAAGCAAATGTAAAAGAATCAAAATTATACTACACATATTTTCAGATCATAAGTCAATCAAACTATAAATCAATGGCAAGAGAAACCACAAAAATTATGAAAACACAGGCAGTTAACCATACACCTTGAACACTTAGTGAGTCATTGTCTTACTTTCTTCATTGCTGAGACAAATACCTGACATCCAAAGTTAAGGAAGGAAAGGTTCATTTAGCTCACAGTGTGAAGACATTTTAGTCCATACTTGGCTGCCTCCAGGGCAGGGTGGCTTTGCAGCAGAGAACAGTTAAAACAATGCTCCAGAAAAAGATGATATGACTGTGTTTGAATAGATGTCAATTTTTATACATGAATAAATGTAATTTGTACACAAATAAATGTAGGTTATTGGACATAGATATAGATTGTTACACTTGAAAAGATAAGATATTCCCTGAAAATAAGCCCCACTGTGTCTTCTGGAGCAAAAATTCACATAAGACCCAATCTTTTTTGGGGGGAAATAAGGTGGATGCAAAAATCTTCAACAAAATACTGAAACAGAATGCAAGAAATCATCAAAAAGATCATACATAATGAACAATTAGGTTTCATCCCAAGGATGCAAGGATGATTCAATATATGCAAATCAATAAATATAATACACCACATAAACAAAAGACAAAATTGTATGATCAGCTTTAAAGATGCAGAAAAAGCCTTTGAAAAAAAATCCAACATCTATTCATGATTTTTAAAAATAAACTGAAGAAAACAGATATAGAAGAACCTTAGCTAAGCTGATAGAAGCCATTTATGACAAACCTACTGCCAACATAATTTTAATTGGAAAAAACTGATAGCTTTTCCTCTAAAATCAGTATTAAAATAAGCATGTCTACTAGCACCACTCCTGTTCAATATAGTATTTGTTGTGGTTTGTTTAAGTGTCCCCCCCAAAGCCTCACGCAGTCATGGAGGAGAGGCAGCTGAGTCTAGTGTTTGTGATTGGTTTGTTGCCTAGCGCTGGGATTGGTGTGCATGCTGCACCCACCCACGGGTGAGTAGCAGGCATACAAAGGGAGGGAAGGAGGTGCGCTTTTCCCCCTTTTGCCCTTTTCATACTTGTCATTTGCCATCCCCATGAATGGTTGCCCCTCAGCCATGCCACCATGCCTTGGGACCAGCTGGGTATGGACAGAAACCTCCAAAAAACTGTAAGATAAATAAACCTTTCCTTTTTCATTTTGGGCATCAGGTATTTTGTATCAACAACAAGAAAAATGTAACCAAGACGGTACTCAAAATATTATTCAGAGCAATGAGGCAAGAGAAAGAAATGAAAGGGATATGAGTATGAAAGGGAGAAATCAAATTATCACTATATTCAGATATATAAGATCCAAAAAATTCCACCAAAGCCCATCTAGAATTAATAAATTCAGCAATGTATCAGGATATAGAATCAATATACAAAATTCAGTAGCATTCCTATTCACCAATAATGAACTCACATAGGAATTAGGAAAATGATACCATTTACAACTGAACCCAGAAAAATTACATTTTAGGCGCTACTCTAACCAAAGAAGTGAAAGACCTTTACAATAAAAACTACAGTACTCTGAAAAAGGTGAATGAAGAGAACATCAGAAAATGGAAAGCTATTACCTGTTCTTGGGTAGGTATAACCAATATTGTCAAAATGGCCATGTTTCTGAAACCAATATACAGATTTAAAGCAATACCAATCAAATTACCAATAAATTCCCTCACAGCTAAAGAAAACACTCCTAAAATTAATGTGAAGCCAGAAGAGACCCAGATTGTCACAAGCAATCCTTGGCAATAAGAGCAAAGCAGGAGACATCACAATCCCAGATTTCAACCTATATGATAAAAAGCTAAAGTGATAAAATCAACACGATACTGGCACAAAAATAGACATGTAGGTCAGTGAAACAGAATAGAGGATGCAGAAACAATCCTGGGCACATTTAAACATCAGCTTTTTGACAAAGGGGTCAAAACAATATATAAGAGGAAACATGGCCTCTTTAACAAAAGGTGCTGGGAAAACTGGCTATACATATGGAGAAAATTGAATCTAGAACTGTATCTCTCAGCATGTACTAAACTAAAATCTAAATGGAACAAAGACTTAAATATTAAAACAGAAACACAATCTGCTGAAAGATAAAATAGGTAAAACTCAAGACAGGAACAGGCAAGAACTTTCTGAACAGAACCCCAGATACACAGAAAATAACATCAAGAATCAACAAATGGGGCCAGGAATGTAGCTCAGTAATACAGCACCTGCCTGGCAAGTGCAAGACCCTGAGTTTGTTTACAATATAAGAAAATCAACAAATGGGATCGTATAAAATTAAAAACTTCTGCACAGCAAAGAAAACAATCAACAGACTAAAAAGACAACCTGAAGTATGGGGAAATTTTTTTGCCAGCTATACCTTGGACAGAGAGCTGATATCTATAATATGAAGAACTCACAAAATTTAGACCCCCAAACTAAAAGACCAAGTCAAAAACTGGGCAACCAAAATTAACAAACACTTCTCAGAAGAAGAAACACAAATGGCCAATAAATACATGAATAAATGCTAAGCATCTTTGGCCATTAGAGAAATGCAAATTAAAACAATGTTTTGATTCGATTTTACTCCACAAGGAATGGCTGTAACTAAGAAATCAAAAATGACAAATGCTGGCAAGGCTGTGGAGAAAAAGAACTACTTCTACATTTTTGGTTGGAATGTAAACTAGTACAATTTCTGTGGAAATTAGTATAGTGATTCTTAAAAAAACTAAATATAGAAATTCCATTTGGCCGGTTTATCCCCATTCTGGGTACCTTCCAAAAAAAGTTAAAGACATCGTATTATAGTCACACATTCATAACCATGTTTATATTACCATAACCCATACTAGCTGATTATAGGAATCAGTCTGTATGTCCATCAGCAGATGAATGAATAGAGAAAATGTGGTATTTACAAACAGTGGAGTATTACCCTGCCATAAAGAGGGGTAAATTTGAATGATCTGGATGAAAATGAAGGCACCTTCATAATGTTGAGTGAAATAAATCAGACACAAAGCTTAAATATTGCATGGTATCTCTTACATGAGAAACCCAAGGGACAAATAAAGAACAAAATAAAAGGTAAAAAAAAGAAAACAGGTAGACAGAAACTTGTAGCTCTAAGACTCCATTATGCAGTTAGGCATCAAGTGATTGGCACAGACAGAAAATACTGTAGAGCTGTCCAGTAAAAACGGAATGAAAAGGGGAAGTAGTCCTGAGCAGTGGCTATGAGTACAAACTCCCCAGTTACAATTCCTGGCTTGGAATCCTTGCTCCACAACCTTCTGGTTTGGTAGGCAAGTCCCTTGACCTCTGCTATGGAATTTCCATATCTGTAAAATGGCAATAATAACAGCATATTTCCACGCCTCTCTGTTAGCTTTCGATGATGGAAGATAATCCTTGGCCTTCCTTGGCGTGTGGATATGTCTCTCCAATTTCTGCTTTCTTCTACCCATGGCCTTCTCCCTCTTTGTGTATATATTTTCTTATAAGGAAACCAGTCATATTGGATTAAGAACGAATTCTGATAATCTTAGTTAGTTACTTCTTAATTAGTTCTTAATTAGTTACCTCTGCAAATATTCTACTTCTAAATGATCTTACATGTCTAGGCAGGTATGTGAGGATTTTAACACATTTTGGAGAAGGGGACACAATTTAAGCCATAACATGAAAAGGTGAAAAACAGTGTAATGACCTCATAGCCACAACTAGATTCAATAATTGTTTACATTTTGCCAGTTTCACTTTTTCTGTCAATCTATTTCTTACAATAAGAAATCATCCCTGTTTCATGTATCGCCTAAAATTAAACTCCTGAATAGCCATATTGCTGTTATCGTGCTTATATGTTGACAATAATTCCCTAATATCAACTAAAAAACATTTGTAGGGGGTTGCTTTATTCCACAAAATTATTGCCTTCTTTCCTGTAAGAGGACAATATACCTTTCCCTCTAATCTTTACACTTGGTTAGCCTGTACTTACATACATACATGTGGGCAGAAAATGCACACCACACAATGCAGAAGTTTTTCTTTTCTTTTTTCCATACTGGAAGTTGAACTCAGCACCTTCACACTGAACTACACCGCCAGGCCTTATTGATTGACTGATTGATTGATTGATTGACTGATTTTTTTGAGACAGGGTCTCACTATGTAGTTTAGACTGGCCTTAAACTTACTACATAGCCCAGGCTGGCCTCAAACTCAAGGCAATCTTCCTGCCTCAGTCTCCTGAGAGCTGCGATCACCACATGCACCACCACACCTGGTTACCCGGCCCTTTTAAAAATTTATAAATTTTTAAATTTTGAGACAAGGTTTCAGTAAGTTCCTAAGTTGTCTAGGTTGGGCTCAAACTTACAAGCCTGTTGCCTCAGCCTCCCAGAGTGCTGAGATTACAAGCATGTGCCACCGTGCCTGGCTTCAGTGCAGAAGCTTTTCAAACCTCTTCATTTTGGAATAAGAAGGTGCAGGGATCAAAATGGGTACCTGAAATACAACCAGTGACTTGAGGAAAAAATAAACTTTTATAAACTATATGTAGGTCACTAAAATTTAGGGTTGTTATTAACTCTAGATTTCTACAGGGAATTTAAAGTTAGTTTTCATGCCTTTTAGCCACTATTTATCAAGATTTGTGAAATTCATTTTGTTTATATGTCTCTTATGTCACTTTTATTCTAAGACAGCCCCCCTCCCATTTTACTTTTCTCCTTTCCTTCCTTCTCCTCCTTTATCTTTTTCTTCTTGATGAAATTTATCTTTTGAAGAAGCCAAGTCAGTAATCTTATATGATATACTGTATTCTGAATTTGTCTGATTATGTTCTCTTGCTGCATTTTAAACATTTCCTTTTTAAGCCATTACTTCTTGTTCTTGGTTGAACATTCATATCACCTTAGGAATTTTAAAGTACACTAATGACTGTATCACACCTGCAAAAGTTGTGATTTAATCGGCCTGCGTGCAGCCTGGGAACTGGGAATTTTAGAAGTACTCTCAGGTGGTTTCAATGTGAGAGGCTGGGTCAATTTTAGCCTGCAGTGCTGTATTTGTCATGCTGTGCCACCTCGGGACCTCCTGTAGACGCACATTATACCTTGCTAGTGACACTAACCTGGAAGACGAGTGTGAGGTGAGCACAGTCAGGCTGTCCCCTTTAATTGTATGCTTTTCTCTTTGTAATTAGCAAATAATCAGTGGGACAATATCACAACATTTGGGGAATAGCCTGTTTCCCATAAATCTTGTAAGTAACAGCTGTAATATCCATTAGTGATCCTTGCTTTAGTCAGTTATCCCATAGATGTTTACAGAAAGCTTACTTTCTAAGCCTGCCATTCTGTGTTTTAAAATAGCTAAGATTGCTTTGTAAAAACTTTCTCTCATCAACTGGGATTGAACCATATATATTTTCCACATGAAAAGACAAGAAAAATCCCTAATCCTTTCCTTACAATAACCAACTGTCAGAGTAAGAGGTTAGTGTGGTTAATCAACTCCAATTGCAATAGTAGCAGATGAGCTTTTGCTTTCTCTAAGTGTTGTTATGGAACGGTGGTTATAGATTTATTTACTCAATGTATTATTGCGTGTGTGTTGTGTTGTTTTGTTTTATTTTTGTGTTACTGAGGACTGAACCCACGGTCTTAGTACTGAGCTACACCACCGTCCCTTTTATAAAAATTATTTTTTGAGACTGGGCATGGTGGTGCATGCCATAATCCCAGCACTCAAGAGCCTGAGGCAGAAGGATTGCCATGAGTTTGAGGCCAGCCTGGGCTACAAAGTGAGTTCGAGGCCAGCTTGAACTACAAAGTGAGACCCTATCTCAAAAAATAAAAAAAAAAATTTTTTTTAGTATTTTTTGAGACGGTGTCTCACTGAGTCACTAGTGAGACTGTGTCTTGAACTGGGCTTGAATTTTTGATCTCCCTTCCTTAATTTCGCACAGTGCTAAGATAAAAGGCCTTTGCCAGTGTGCCCAGCTAGTTATTCTTAATGATGCTCAGATTATCTCAAATTGGGCCAGTGGAAGCCTCTTCAAGTTGGTGCATCTTCTGACAGGCTCTCGTTACTCTCAGCATTTATTTTTCTCACCAGCACATGATGTCCCTAGCCTACTTTAAATTTTTTGTGACAAAACCTGAAGCTAGTCACTTATCCAAGGAATTTATTTAATGGGGAATGGCATTTAGAAATTAAGAACCGATGCTTATGACATAAAGAGTGTCACTTCTTCTCTGCCCAATAGAAAAATCTGGGAAGTACATTTTTAAAAATCATGAATTCATGCTGATAGGTAAATTTAAAATTTACTACAAGCATGGTCCATCATAATGGCACATGCCTGTAGTCCTAGCAACTCAGAAGGTTGAGGCAGGGGGATTTCCCAGGCAGCATAACAAGACCCTGTCTCAAAAAAGAATAAATATAGTGGAATCTTGACGTAAGAACTCAATTCATTCACAAGGGCTGGCTGTAAGTCCAGACTATTTTTCCCATAAGAAATAACAGAAATACCCATAATGCATTCCAAAGCTCTCCAAGTACCCCTTAACTAAACATTTCATAATTTTAAAAAGGGTTGCATAATGTACATAATTCACCAGAAACACCAATAATTTCCCTTGTGTATTCATCAAAAAGTTATAAAATGTGCCTAGTTTACCAGAAACAATTTTGTACTGTACTCGCCATTCAAGTTGACATCTTTGGCTTACAAGACGGGAGGATGAAATGGAAGGTGGTTAAGGTTTGGAAGTTCTCTTCCATAGAACATCAGGCACCTAGCTCTGTGGTATACTTTCTGTCCTTGTGAGAGTCTGTGGTCCACTAGGACCTATTTTCGGCTCAGTAGGCCTCAACCTTTTCAGAACTAAAAACTGGTCTAAGGTTGTCTGTTTCTGTCTTTTCTTTAACACTGTTCTATAGTATGACATGACACTGTCATTAAGTAAGTGAATGCAATGATTGGCTTTTTCTCTATCTGGGTGAGTCTTCTCTACACACATTTATAGCTCTATCCATTTCTTTCAGGATTTCCTTTATTTCAGAAGAACTCTGCTGCATTGATTGTTGCTACTTCCCCTCTTCACAAAGCTCCTCAGCTGCCATTCTCTGCTGCTCAGCCAGAAGTTGCTGAAGCTCCTGTGTAGTGTTCCCAACAACACCGTCCACCTGCAAGCCTATGGACTCTGCTATGCTGACAGTGTCACCAACCATACTTAATGGAAGCCTCAGGCTTCTCTACACAACCTTACTATATAACTTTAGGCCACACTTTCTTCCAGGCAGATCTCAGTGTCCTATAAGCTGCAGTGTCCTATAAGCTGCAGTAGAGGAGCTGTATTAGGTGAGGTTGTGGTTTGTTTAAATGTCCTCCCAAAGCCTCATGCAGTCATGGAAGTGGCTGAATCTAGTGTTTGTGATTGCTTTATTGTCTGGCACTGGGATTGGCGATGTTAGTGCTGCACCCGCCCAGGGGCAGGGAGCCAGCATACAACATAAGGGAGGGAAGGAGGTGTGTTTTTCCCCTTTTTACCATTCCCTCTTGTCACTTGCAGCTGCCATGAATGACTGCCTCTCAGCCATGCCACCCTGCCTTGGAGCCAGCTGAGTATGGCCTGAAGCCTCCAAAAACTGTTAAATAAACAGCTAAATAAACCTTTCCTTCCCTAATTTTGGGTGGCAGGGATTTTGTCTCAGCAATGAGAGAAAAGTAACCAAGATAGGTGGGAAAAAACCAACTGAGAGCCATGAGAATTCTTCAGCCAGTTCTTCTTCCAGATCACATGGGTGAGCAAGAGCACTGTCCATAATGAGGAGAGCCTTGAGTGGTAAACCTTTGTCCTCTGGATATTCTTAACAGTAGGACAGAAAGCCTCCCTGATCCACTCAGGAAAATGTACTGTTACCCAGGTTTTGCACTAGATCTCCACATGACCCCTAATCTATTCTTCATGAGTTTGTTATGCCTTAACACTCTAGGGGTTTCAGAGTGATAAACCAAGGCAGGCTTTATCTTGAGGTTACCCCTCCTATTGTCACATAGCAATAAGATTAGCCTATCATTCATAGGCTTGTGGCTTGGCATTTCTTATCTTCTTAGGTAATAAATGTTCTCCTGGGCATTTTCTTCCAAACAAAAGGCCAGTTTCATTACAATTGAAAACTTGATGGGAACAAAAGCCATTTCTGTGTCATCATTTTGAAGTGGTATATGTAATTTTCAGCAGTCCTCTATCAGCACTGGCTGCTTCACCGTGCCTAGTTACACTATGAACTCCAGTTCTCACCTTCAAATTGTTTATTTTAAGAGCAGAATATATTTATTGAGAGAAAGAAAGCTTCTGTCCGGGAGACAGACAGAAGCGGTCCCCAGTGAGTTGCCGAGGACCCTGCCTTTTCTAGGGATTTCTATAGAGCAAAACTACAAGGTGAGGCAGGTCCAAGGTGGGGAAAAATAGGAACTCACAAGGCAGGCAGGCATGAGGTGGGACAGAACTGTGGGCAACCAATAAGATTACAAGTAAAATTGATTAAATCGGAAGCAAATGGGGGAAGTCAGTCATGTAGCAGGCAGGCATGAAGACAGAACAGGGCCTTTGCCTGTAGGGGGCTAGGTTAGTGGTGCCTTCTGGCTTCCTCAAGGTGATGGCTACCTATTTAAAATATCCAATCCCCGATGTTTATCCGTAGAATGTGGCTGCATTGGTTTTGTCTTTTGTTTTGAGATCTGGCCCACAGCAGAGGTGTCTGTCTCCTCTAATGTTGCAAGGTATCTGGTCATCTGCACTGGCTCCTTCAAGGGCCAGTCCTGTCTGACTGCCTATAATATTTCTAACTAACTCAGCTGCCTGTGATATTCTCCCCTCTGAAGAAGTAACCAAAACTGCTGTGAGGGACTAACGGGTGATGACCAATCTGGCTTCTTCTGGCTGCGGCGGGGGTCATAGCTGTTGATAGGCAATCAGAGATATTCTACAGAGGTTCTACCTAAAGGTCCTCAAAAGACACCAGGCATTTTCAGTGAAACCCCCTGTTACTGGCAGAAAATGTTTCACCATTATCACTCATTGATGGATTATCCTTTATGAGATCTGCATTTATACCCCCTAGCTTTTCCACAAATTATAGGCCCAAATAGGCTGTAACCTGCCACTAGCCTTTCCTTTTTCAACACCAATAGCTTCTCTACCTCATCTAACACTGTTGTGACTTACTAATTTGGGTAATAACTTCAACAGCACTAGCTTCCTTATATAAAGCTTTTCTCTTTAAGATCACTGAGATGGTGGATTTCATCATGCTATACATATTAGCAAGACCATCACACAAACACCACTCTCATATTTCTCCACAATTTGCTTCTCTTTTTTATTGTGATTGCTTTTTTTTACTTTCCCTTCCTTCCTTAGCTTCTTTTCTAGCCTTTTGTGGGCCTTTTTCATAACGAGAATCGTAATGATTACAAAAAATACTGACCAAAATCATGCCCAAAAACATATGCATCTGAGCTTGGACTGATGCTTACTTACGCTTACAACGCTCTTTTGGCATTGCATCTTTGTTTACAACTGCACAAACCACCAGCATTTGGATTGTAACTCAAGACTTTGCTTATAAGTTAAACTTAAAAATTCTGGTCTTCACCCAAGTTGCTTGTGAGGTCAGTCATTATTCGAGGGTCCACTTTAAACAAAGCATCTAATGAATGTAAGGTTCCTAGAGGAGATAGGATTTGATTGTCTCCTGGTTAGCTTGGAAAGAAGAGGTTGAAGAAGTCAATGGTGAGTAACAATTTAAAGCCAACTTCAAGAAGAAAGGAAAGATGGCATACTGGTAGATTTATGACTTCATGGATATACCAGAAATGACCTTAAGTATACAAAGTTACAAGTTGATCACTGTTCACCACATACCTTCCGTACTGTTCACTGTATTTTTCTTGAGAATAAAAAAATGTAAATAGGCAATAAATTCTAAATAAGTCACATAAATACAACGATTTTACAGTTACCATTTTATACTACCAACAAATCAGTGCATCACTGCCTATAATGGTGGAACACAGTATACCCACATGCTGGAAAATTAAGGACCTGTTTTACTTTCAGAATTTGCACTTTGTACTAATCAAATGACATTAGAAAACAATCCAGCTCCTTGAAAAAAAATATAAAAATTGTACAAGCGAAAGATTCTGGTCTTACATGTTCCCTGTTTGAATTTATATACACACAGAGAAAAAGAAGGATCAAAAAAACCACTGTTAATTCATATATTCATATTTTCAACAGTGAGTGAATCCTGCTTAGAAAGAGGAAAAAAATATACTTTCAAATTTGGTCATAAAAGAAAAGTTTAAAAGCCACGAGAGTGATTTTCTCAAGAATGTGAGAAGAGAGGAGAGCTGGTTAGATACGATGAAGGGAAAAAAAACGGTCCCTCTCTTGTTCTGAAGAACACTGAGCAAGATAAGGAAAAGCCAGAGAGATGACGACCTACACTGTGGGTAGAGCGGCCGAAGAGAAGGCGGAACTTCCGGGGCAGGGCGATTTAGTCCTCTCCCTTCCGCTGGCTGCATGTGGGCTCGCAGGTCCTTTAGGGTTCGGTATTGCTTGGTGCCTACCTCCCTGGCTCTGAGACGGTGCCTGAGATTGGGAGTGCTCATGGCAAAAAGCAAGTTTGAGTACGTGCGGAACTTCGAGGCTGACGACACCTGCCTCCCTCACTGCTGGGTGGTAGTGAGGCTCGATGGCAGGGGTTTCCACCGGTGAGCTAGCTCGGCGGGGCACCGCGCGGGGCGCCGGCGCTTCCGGGATCCAACACTTCTGCTCAGTTGTCGCGCGGCTACCCGAGTAACGCGGCAGCCAATGAGCGCTCGGCATTGAGCGTCTCTCGCCGGCTGGCAGTGCCTGGGTTTTTATGCCAGATGGTTAGGGTCGTTAAAAGGGGCAGTGTGCTCCCCTGGTGAGGAGCTGAACCGAAAGGCCCCATTGAAATGAGCAGGGACCAGACTGCAAGGACCTGGATCGATGGAGGATAAAGAGGGCGGGGAGACTCACTTTCCGGTGCCGCCGAACTTAAACTTAACAGCCTCGCTATTCTGCTGGGTGTCTTTGAGTGTTGTTTAAAGGTCTGCGTAGGCCTTACAGTGAGTAACAACGGACAGACTGTCCTTGTTTCATTGCCAATAGCAGGCCACGTAGAATGAATTCTAGAAAAATAACAGGAAAATGGGAATTTAATTTTTAAAGGGCTATTACTAATAACCATGGTAACATGTATTAAGCACTGAATAGGAACCAGGCATAATTACCTTTTTTTTTTTTATCTTCCCTTAGTCTTCAGGACAACCCAATGAGGTGAATGTGTCCCCATTTCATAGAAAAAGAAATTGAGGTGTAGCAAGTATGTCCCTTAAGAATAAGACTTAGAGCAAAACTACATTGGGGGGCGCGGTACCAGGAATCGAACTCAGGATCTTGTGCTTGCCAGGCAGGTGCTTGTGCCACTGAGATATATCCCCAGCCCAGAAACTACATTTCTTAAGGAAATGGATTGGGTTGTAGCTTGTGGTAGCACTGTTTCAGTGTCTGCCTCTTAGAATCACCTCAGTGGCCTGAGTTGCTAGTGACACTTTTCTATTCACACACTTTTCTCTCTTCTTGTTCTATGAAGGTTTGCTGAGAAGCACAACTTTGCGAAACCTAATGATAGCCGGGCTCTCCACCTGATGACCAAATGTGCTCAGACGGTAATGGAAGAACTGGAAGACATTGTGATTGCATATGGACAGAGTGATGAATACAGCTTTGTGTTCAAGCAGAAGAGCAACTGGTTTAAAAGAAGAGCCAGGTAGTCCTGTGACCTGCTTCCCTTCTTCAGAGTATTTCCTACCAGCTTCTGCATTTCTGTTTATCTTGGCTTACAGACTACAGATGATGTCTGCAGGATTTGTAACTGCGGAGTGTTGAATGTGTATTTACTGTTTAGACTGTTTCCCTTGCATCTCACACCTGAGCATTCTGTATACTTTCTTTTATCTCATTCTTTTCCTTTGGTGCCTCATCAGCTTAGCTTCTTGACTGACCTGGCATTGAATATTTAAAACCGAAACAAACCATAAAAATGTAATATTAATGACCCATATTTTGGCTTTAGCCATTGGCAGTCTCTGTCTTCATTGCAGTATTATTTAAATTTTTATTGAAGGAAGATTTCACCATGAAGTGGAGAAATCTGATGTTTAACTTGGCAGTATTTTGAAATTCTTAATAGGACACAAAATATATATTAGCGTGTTTTTTAAAGCAGTGATTTCCCTCCCAAGACTAACAACAATACAAAAATAAAACAAAAAATTCTTGAATCATACATCACATCCTACAGAGAAAACTTCAAGCAAGTAACAAGACTAGAAGGTTAAAATGTATAACCAAGACATTAAAATAGTTTTTCTTAACCAAATGTATTTTATCCCTTGGCTTTCTGAGAAGTTTGTGTAACCTCTCTGTTGCATCCACAGACCCTATCATGGTATTGAATTAATATCATACATCTTCTCTTCTCTTATTCCACCCAATGTATTTTATGTTTGCAAGTAAGTTCATGACTCACGTGGCCTCCCAGTTCGCCTCCAGCTATGTGTTTTATTGGCGGGATTATTTTGAGGATCAGCCCCTTCTGTATCCCCCAGGCTTTGATGGAAGAGTTGTGTTGTATCCTAGCAACCAGACCTTAAGGGACTACCTCAGCTGGCGGCAAGCAGATTGTAAGTGGCACCAAATAAACAGATTTAAAGCACAAACTCTATGAATTAAATGTGTCAGTTAGATACCAGTTTCCTAATTTGTATTTTGTTCGAAATACAGTATTTTTTAACAAATTAAAAATATATGAAAATTTGGGTGATTTCATGTAAAAAATAGTTTTTAAAAGTCAAAGAGGTGTCAATACTGAGTCTGGATTCTCACTTCGTATCTACATAGCCTGTGCAGTGGCAGCTGCCTTCATGCGCACATGAAGCAGGCTTATACCAGTCTGTACCATTCCCTGTTGCTTCCCTGGGTTGCACACTGCTTCATGCATTTATATTCATGCAGCCTCATTAGGTATTTGTGTTGTGGCCCCTGCCTTAACATTGCTGTGATGATGTTTGTGTAACTTTTACTCATGTGGTATATTTTGATTTGGCCAGAATAACTGGAAAAGGGATTGGAGTAATACAAGTCAAATAACTTTGAAAGTATTTCGAAAATTAGCCCCTGAGTTAACAGATTTGTGTAAAATGCAAATGAAGTGACCAAATAAAGTTATTTGGCAGTAAGTTCTTCCCGCCTACTGCTTCCTCTTTTTGTTTGCTGTGTAGGCCATTGGGTAAATCACTGAATGTCTGTGAGATCTTTAAAGAGAAGAGAGGCAGGACTCCTTAAAGTATGACTGTTGAACAAAAGATTCTGCGTATGTAAACTATACTATATTATTCTCCTCACAGGTCACATCAATAATCTTTATAATACAGTCTTCTGGACACTTATACAGCAATCTGGATTAACACCCGAACAAGCCCAGGAGAGATTAAAGGTATAAAGATTTTACTACTTAGATGGGGACAGTTTGCTGTAGTGTCTCCCTGAACATTTTTGTAATGTTCCCTTTATGTTCATCTTTAGCTCCCTTTATAGCTTCATTTTGAAAAGATACAAATTATAACGGTAACTGCGCTGCTGCTTGCTTGCTCTGCAAGCCTGGGTGAGTTACTACTTTTGTCAGTGTCCTTGGCTGGAAAATATATTCCCTGACACTGGCTCTGAGTTCCCACCTGCTGACACTTGGCTTCAGCTGTATCTTGAGTGTCCTCCTTACACAGGGCACGTGCTCTTCCTTGTCACTTCAGGCCTCTGTCCTGTTCTTGGGTCTAGAACCCCTGTGTATACTAAGAGTCCATGCTCTTTCTGGGGATCAGGTAGTAATACTTGAATCATGTATCTGTTTAATTTTTTTATGGTCTGCCTTGGTTTTTTATAAGTAAAATGTAGACAGTAGTAGTTCCTACCTCATAGGTTTATGGAGACAATTTACAGGTATGATGCATGTAAAATGTAGATGTAGGAAACACACTCTAAGTGCTCAGTAAATACTGGTGTTTCTTAGTAGATAACATGCTACTTGTAGGATAAGTGACTCTGAAGTGAGGTAACATGTAATAAATAGCTTCTAGTACAACACCTGGTTAGTCCATGATTGCTATTATTAGTGGTACTAAGAATGAAGATATGCATTGCAACAATTGGAATACTAGTGGATATATCAACTTTGGGAAAGCCAAGTTCATATTTTATTCTTAGTAGTAGAATAAAGACAGCCTTCAACCTTGGACATTTTGTATAATTTTCCTAAGCTTTAGCTTTCTCATCTTTAAAATGGAGATTGTATAATGATAAAATAAGAAAAACGAACATAAAGTTTATGTCCATATTAGATATTTAATTACTATGTACTCCTCCTGCCTCCTCACAGCCTTAACTTATACAGCCAACATTTGCTACAGAAGAGAATTTTGTGAATGTGTTTATTAAAATGAGATTCAAATTGTACTTACAATGAAAGTTCATTAATATAAGATGTTAGGTAGCATCCTTCTACTTCTTGATTTGTTCTTCAATGTTTAGGTAGTGTAGGCAGGTAGTATTAAGATGTCATGCAAAGCATTTTATACCTATTGCTATTTCCTCAGGGAACGCTGGCAGCAGACAAGAATGAGATTTTGTTTTCTCAATTCAATATCAACTACAACAATGAGCCGCTGATGTACAGGAAAGGGACTGTGTTGATATGGCAGAAGGTAATCCTGTTATGTTCAAAGAAAAATGGGGATCAGGCAGAGAAAGAGAACGTCCATCCCAAGCTTTGTCCTGCCCACTGATAGGACTCTAGTTGTTAACATGAGCTAGACCCTTTCAAAAGGGTTAGTTTGGATGCCGACTTCGTCAGTCAGTTGTAGTCCAGAATTTCCCACTGCATAGATGTAAGTAGTACAGAATTTTAAAATTAGCACACTTACTTCTCTGTGCCATAAGCTCTCACCATATCAAGCATACCCTTTTTTAAAACGGGTACAGTAAAGATACAAGGATTTTTGCATTCATAGAACATTTCAAAATTCTTTCTCCCACACTGGAGAATATCATTAAATAGTTCATCTATCCCTGACAACTATAACATGAAGCTCCAGCAGATGTTCTGTGTGAGGGTTTTGTCACTTTCCAAAGAGTCTCCGTTCACATTTACCTTAATATTCTGTAATGAGTCTGTGCATTTACCTAAATTCTTAATTCTATCAAAATTTTCTTTCTCATCAGCTCTTGGTTTAATTATTTTACTAAATTCATTCCCTTCTATGTTAAATGTTTTTCTCTGACATGAATGTGTGTAAGTACTGAGGGCTATGTTGAGAGCTAGTCATTCCACTGGCAACTTCAGCTCTAATACAGTATTTTCAAAACGTATTTGTTCTTTGGCACGGACTTGGATACTTGTTAATGCAGGTGGGAAAAGAGAAATACTTTTAATTCTACAGTCATTGCTAAGGAGGAACATAATCCCTTCTTTGTTCCCAAGATCACTTTTTTTGTTTTCTTTTTTGAGACAGGGCCTTGCTAAGACACAAAGTTACTTGGGTTTTCGATCCTCCTGTCTCAGCCTCCGAGAGTACTGGGATTATGGGCATATGCCATCATGCCTGACTCCAAGATCACTTTTCAAACTTTAGTAACATAACCTTCTTTAACGTGTTTGTAATTGTAAAGAGGTTGGTGAACGTTGAAAATCTGGCAGTCAGAAGTAGATAAAAGCGAGCTTCCCCCGCATCTTCCCCTTCTCTCCCAAACCCACTGTCACGTTAACCGTGTCACCACTCTTACCTGTAGGTGGATGAAGTCACGACAAAAGAAGTTAAACTGCCAGCAGAAATAGAAGGAAAAACGATGGCGGTGACCCGAACCAGGACTAAGCCCGTGCCTCTACACTGCGATATCATTGGCGATGCTTTTTGGAAAGAACATCCAGAGGTCCTCGATGAAAACAGCTGATCCTTTACTGTAATTCTGGCATGCTTAACTGTGCAAGGCCCCCAGGTCTCTTCTTCCTGCCATCCAGAACACTGTGTCGGGGGTGACATGACTTAAGGTGGGAGGGAACAGAGACGGAAGGAATGGATAGGGCGATGTCTTTTGTTCTGCTTGAGCAAAACCCCCTTTTTGCGAAGTTAGAACATGACTTCTTTGGTTTGTTTCTTTTTAATCGTGGTACTATTTTTATAAAGCAAGAACTGTTTCATGCCTTGCAGGAGGAATCATTTTTAGATTGTGACATAAGTCTTATAAAAACCTGTCAGCTCTTTTCATCTATGATAGAGGAGGAGCCCAAACTTTACTCTCTCCCACCTGCTCTTAACTAGAGAACCCAGTGATTTTGAAGAATCTTGTATCTGCCACCCATGTGCTTGCTTTCACCTTTGGCAGAGCCACAGACAAATAAGGGTTCACACTTGTCTGATGCCTCTGAATTCACAAACTCCGGGGGAAGACTCAGGACTTTGTGTCATTCTCCAAGTTTCCAACTTAGGCTAAACAAATGAGTAGTGGTTTGGATATCCTTTGTGTATGCATCCCATGTGTAGCTTTTATGGAGTTATCAGCATGATAATGTCATCATCTTGGTGGGGCCGGAGTTTCCAAAGCCACTTGCCACTTTCCAAGCAGAGGTGGATGTCTATGAGAAAAAAAAGATGTGTGAGAATGAATGAATGAGGATGAAAACACATTTACTCTATGTCCTCTTTGGTACTTGCTTTAAAAGCTGTCTTTGTGTTGGACTTTGTGAAAAGATTCTTAAATAGCCTGTATATAAACAGAACAATGAAATTCAAGAGCAGAGGGGTCAGATGCCTCTTGGGTCCCAGGCAGCAGATGTCAGTGGAGTCCACAGCCCCACATGCCTATAAGCCAATGGAGATGGGATAGGGACAGCAGAGAACAGCAGTATTAAGTGTTAATCTCATGTTACCAAGCTGTTGGACTCTGAAGTGGGAGGTCATGGGTTTGTGGTGAGATAATTCCCATTTCCTTCTGTCCTTGTTTCATATTTTAAAGGAAAAAGATTATTTGGTTCTATTAAGAGTCACTTAAGAGACAGCCCACGTCCCAGTGCCTGGTCTTGTATTGCAGAATTTATAGCCAAGAAAATGTATTTTTCAAAGAACAACGGCTGGCCTCATCCTTCACTAATTGACACCCCATCTGTCGATGCCAGTTTTTTCCTTCCTGTTTTCCCCCACTGCACAGGAAGAGGGAATACAGCTTGGGTTTAGTAATTGCAAAAATCTCTTTGAGAGGAAAATAAGGACTTCAACTCCCTGGGCCTACTTGCTCATTTATTTCATAATACAAACAGTATGTAAGTCTGACTTCTGTGTCTGTCTTTGGGTGAACCAAAATGCATATCCCCTTATCACAGTAGGTTCACACTTACAGATTGAAAAACAGTTACTTGGAATTTTAAATGCCCATCTGAGGCTTCCTGACTATTTGGCGCTCAGCAGTCTGATGTTTTACCCCAGAGGCTTTGGGCTTCTGATGCATATGGTTGATATACTGTATTACTCTGGGTAAACAAGGCCCTCAGCATACTGATAGGCTAGATGAGCCATAAAATAATGTAGCTCTTGATTGGCAAATTGCACTTAATGGTAAATTGATAGCATTTTATATCAAATATGTATGAGCAAGTAAGCATTAAACAACAGTTTCAGGACAGACCCACCCAGAGAAAATGTGTGCATCACTGGGTCTCATGAGGTACCATAAAGCCCATCGTTCAATTTGTCATGAAACAGGAGGTTGAAGACTCATCTGCTGAAATACAAGCGGTTCTGTAGCTTTGAGTTTTGTTCAGGCAGGGGGTTTTAAACAAAGTAATAAACCAGGTTTAATACAGTGCCATAAGGAAACCAGTAAATTACCTAGAAGTTGCTGCCTGATGGTTTTTATCTTTGTGGAGATACTCACTCCAGTGTGTAATGCACTGCTGCATATTAATTTTTATTTCGCTCTCTAAGGTACTCTATAGTATTCTCTTGGTCTTTTCCAAATCTTAAGGAAACAAATACACCCAAAATACCAACCAATGAAGTTAATATTGGTTGACAACTGGGAGAGCAGTTGCAATTAGGAAAGTGATTTTTGTGGTTTGTAAGGGACTGGGAACATCTTGGCCCTACTGGATAAGGAATATTGTATCTAGAAGAGACTCATTTTAACATCAAAAATCAAATATTTTGCTGAACTGAGGCCACAGAGTAAAAACTAGAACAGATCAGATCTTGTGAGCCCACAGCTCCTCCAGTTCTTTACCAATGCTCAGAAAATTAGCAATAAAATTATTCTTCCTCGACACTAAGGTCTCTCCGAGTTAGGGTAAATTTCTTTGTTCATAAGTAAAGGAAATACGGTTGCTACGGAAAAGCCCAGATAGGCCAAATAACCGGAGCGTAGGAAGGCTAAGCCCACCCCTTGCCCCAGCAGCACTCAGGATGAAAGTAAGTTGAGCCACTCCGTGCCCCTTTCCCGCCCCTTCCCTCCAGTGCAAGCTAGGAGTAGGGTGCAGTACCAGTGAACAGGCAAACGCCCTAGGATGTTAGCGTGCCGGTCC